>JAODAL010033966.1:0-44905 GCA_025379985.1 Phyllomedusa bahiana | reverse complement strand
GGGGGTTTTGCGGAAAACTCCCCTCTATCCAATACAGAGCACATGCATGTTCAGCTGAGTGGAAGGAATGGTTGTGGAAGAAAGGTGGGAACTGCACCTATGCGACGGACAGCATATCCTACCATTATGCCATCAGAGTCCATGGGGGATACACCACATTAAAGATACTTAAAAGGGGTTGTCTCACTACAAGGATTGCTTTTTATGTTAAAAAGCTTGCAAAAACAAGTCACTTTGCAATATATGTCCATTAACAGTGTCCTACCTATTCCTAGATATCTCCTCTTTAATGGGCTGCATCAGCTCCTCAGGTTGCTATAGCTACAGACCAGTTTTATCTCTCCTGATAGGCTGCCAGCACTGGTTGCTATAGCTACAGACCTGGCTTTTTTTTTATTGCAGCATAGTGGAAGCCAGTAAACACGCCCCTGCATTCAAAATTAAACCAAGAAAACAGGACTGAGGTAAGATGAATCAATGTAGTGAGACAACCCCTTTAATACATTTTCCTTTGTTTGGTCAGCGCGGTTATAGATGTTGTTGGGTCTACAATAAAATAGTTGTAAATGTCTTTGTAAATTGGGTGCAATAATCTGACTTGTGAGTCACAGCATCAATAGATAGAGGCACAGAATAGTGAGGCAGGACTGTGGTCTAACGCCAGGGTTTATTGTCTCTCAGGCACACAGTTCATCATGCTAGGTCCAGTGTTAGATCAGGAAAGAACAAATTCATCTCATACATGTAGAATATCAAGACATAATTCACATATAAAATGATTTTTGAAAATATAAAAAACCTGCAAAAAGGAGTAAAAAAAAAAAAAAAAGATAAAAAATAGAAAATCAACGGCTGCGTAATTACGGACAGGATAGAGCAAACTAGACGCTATGGAGGAGGGACATAAATATCATAAATTCAATGGTGGGAGCTCCAAATCCCATGCACAAAGGGGACCTACAGGCACCAATAGGGGAAGCTCATATGTTTCCAAGAGACAGATTTAGGCATTTGTTTGCAATGTCTATTTGGCAGGTAGGCTGAAGAAGCTTCAGATGTAAATTAAAAGTATGGGCATTGGTGTCCATTATCAGACATCAGTATACTGCAAACAAAGTGGTTTTCTCACCACAAACATTAGCTTTCAACATGTAGGGACAGGTAATTGAATACTTTATCTAAAATACATTGGTCTTTTGATTTTATTTTAGTCAAGAGATGAGAGATTTTATCTGCTCTGAATGGACACAGGTTTATGGTCATGTTTCTAGGGTTACCAGACCATAACTCTGCCATCTGATTAGAGCTGAGAATGAGGTCACCATGGAAAGAGCTCACTCTGGAGCAGACTATCGCTAACAAAATTAGCTTTTGTTTACCGATAAGCAATTGTTTTCACTCCTCAGAGCACCTGTAGCTTTGTTTATTGAATATTACATCTCCTGCACTGCTCTTTGCAAGGTCTCAGCTAGTTACAGAAAAACTAAATATACTAATCACTGCTATCGAGCCTCCAACAGACTGACGAGACCAGAGTGAAAGAAAAACTGGCTGTGTCTGTGAAACTGCAAAGTGAGAAAACCCCTTTGAAGCTGAAACAGTAGATCAGATTACCCCCGTCCTTTACAAAAAAAAAAAAAAAAAAGATATCTGAGAAAAGGATACCATTTTAGCCTATAGGTAAGGGTCGTCCCTAGCATGCGTTTAACAGATACACCATGAGCTTTTCATGATATATCTATTATAGCCTATAGATTACAGATCCATTAAACAGATGCCAGACAGTGACATTTATGACCCATTAGCTATAATGTAATCCAATAAACAGATGAGGCATACAAAAAAGGTCACAATTTCCATTAAACAGATCCCAAAAACCACTGTTGTGCTTCCGTAACAGCTTCCGTCTGGCGAAGACTGATTACAGGACAAAACATCATGTGAATACCCTTTAATTATTGTGTTCAATGATAACTGCACCCGTGTTTCCGGTGAGCATTCCCTAGTGGTGACTATATGCATCAAGAATATTGTCAGTGACCTTGTCCCCAAGGCACGGGTTTGCAGCCGGTTTTGAAAACCGTCTGCAAACCGTCTGACAAACTTTTACATGGATCTCATGTTCATTCTTCCGACCGGTTTTCGGACAGAATATTAAACAGGTCAATGGGAGGATGGGGGGGGGGGGGGGGGGGAGGTGGGGGGGGCCGAAAACCAGTACAAACAACGGTCGGATGTGAAGAAGGCAGGGGATTTGGAGCTTTGTATCAGGAAAGCGGAGTTCCAACCCGATACAAAGATACCAGTATAGTATAAAATTTATGAGCAAAAGATTTTGGACCTAGAAATGAAATGATACTCATTAATAGGAGGACACTTTCAGAAGTCTTCACAAATGAATGGCTGTTTGATGCCTTTCTGGGTATGCAGGGAAGAGGTCTATCACTGTGCACTTATGCTAGCCACTTGCTTCTACCATGTTCTAATGAGGGCTCCAGGGTCCAGATGTAAGCCATTCTATGCTGCAACACAAAAGTAGCATCATGACAGAGTTAGATGGATTACAGGGTGCTCTTGCTGCCCACATACATAAGAGATGGCTTTTACTTGGCATATTACTTAAAGAGGCTGTAAACAGTAAAATGATAGAAATGAGCGACCCCAAAACAAGTGGTTCTGTAAAGAGAAGTATCTACTGCATTCTTAGGCTACGTTCACACAACCCATTTTATTTACATACAGCTGCAACCATAGAAAGGGGACAACTTACAGGCAGCTGACAGTTGCCGAGACTTCTTCCTGTGTAGAGGCAAAGAGCTACTTCATTTAGAGTCTGGACACAGAAATTATAGACGACATCTATGAATTCGCGTGGACCATTTTTGCCACTTGGCGCCAACACACCAGTTCTATATAGATATAGAAGAATGTATAATACAACAGTATGAATGAAAGTGTTATGCGGCAAACATTTTTGGTGTATTACACTAAAAATTGTCACATATTATGTTATGTGCCAAACTCTGTATGGCAGTTTCGCACTGAACTTTGGCAAATTAAAATGTGTCATCAGGCGTGCATTGCGCCAAGTTTGATCGTGCGTCTGTTCATACATCTATAGAACCGGCAATGTACGACAAAAAAATGGCAAAGGCCAATTCATACGTGTTTACAACCCTTTTAAAGGGACCACAAACAATACATTGAACATCTTAGAAAACTTCTACATGGTAAGACTATGTCTACACAGCTCTGGATTCTCCTCAGATTTTCAGCGGATTCAGTATTCTCAATGCACCCAAAAATCAAACTGTACCCAGTGCTTTGTAGACTTCAATAGAAGATCCGTGCAGTAGTCTACACAGCAGGGGTTTTCTACTGAAACCCCCGGCCGTCCCATGGAAGATGGAACATGTTCTATCTTCTGCCTGATACCCGTTGGATTCCTGTGCAGCCCATGTACTGGGCCAACGGGAAATCCAAAAAGCGACCATGGCTTGTGGCGCAAACCTATGCCAACAGCTGCGGTACAGCAATGTTAAAATGTCGTCGGATTTTGGACAGCATCTTCACATTGTTGTGTAGACATAGCCTAAGTATGGCCACACATAATAGATAGCTGTCAGAAAACAGCTCCTCTACCCAAGCATGTGTATATTCTGAATAGGCAGAAAGACCCTATCCATCATCTCTGGTAGCTTATGCCTTCTGATCAGACCAGGTAAGATCCAACTGCCCAATGTTTCCTTCCATCAGGGGAGAAACAATAGTCCCCCATAGACGTTAGATTATAACAGAAGCAATGCACTCTATTCAGCTCTTTCTTTCATCCCTGCCATGGCCAGTAAAAAGCAGAAAGACATTGAATTTACTTGTTGAGCAGTCATGCATTACCAGTCCGATGCTGGGAATGAGTATATACTATATATTTGCTATCACTGGGGTCTGTGTAACAATGGAAATTGTTCTATTTTTCTAGTATTTCCTTAAAAAAAACATTGAAAAGCTAGTGTTCATTTCTACATATATCCCACAAAGTGAACAGAGGCACCAGGTATGCTTGTGCAAGTTTGGCTGAGTACGCCTGAAAGGGGGTTTGGGTGTCACATCTCAAACACAGACTTTTAAGTCCAATCTGCCTGTGTGAATGAGGCCATGAGATGATGATGAGGATGCCGGTACAGGAGGTCGCTCAGCTTCGCTGTAATGGTTTTCTATCCCATTCTCGCTGCTGGATGGTAATTTACATGGAAGCGCTGTAATTGTGTGCGACATGTTTGAACCCACCTTACATTTTTCAGATTTAATTACAGTTTGGGTAGAGATCTTTAGAGCCGGTTATTGTTTAGTGGACGAAAGCTTCACATTGTGGAAATAAATGCAGCCGCTGTGTAATTAGACAGAAGGGGGAGGGGAATCAGCAATATTGTGGAAATTACAGCTTTCGGAAGGCACGCAGAGGTTGCTGTAATAGGCACACTTTCAGTGTTATATGTTGATGGGAGTAATATAAAGGAGGGTCACCAGAGCGCCGTCCCTTTACTCCTCTTACAATGTGAGCTGAAGCCACTTAAAGGGATAGTTCACTGATAAACCTTTGTACGTTTCTGGTTTCTGTGGGGTCCTGCCCTGCTCGTATCTCATCCTTGTAGCAATACTTTTTCTGGTACAGTGAAGTACTATATTGACATCAATCACTTATCCATTGAATGTACAGAAGTGATGAGTCCTCTCAATAAATTATGCTGTTTGCTCTCCACAAAGGTGACTACAGAGAGTCCCAATCTGGCAACGCCATTACTAGCTTTGTATACCAGAATGGCAATCGGCCCATTAAATTTGAAAAAAGTCAACATGTGCTAAATTGTAACATGTACAACTGCCGCCTTCTGAATGTTGGGGAAATCAGGCAGCCCAATTTTGTATTCCTCTTAGCCCATTAAAATAGACACTGGCGCTTGGGCAAATGAAACGTGCATATACACCGCAGAGGCGGGTGGCAAGGAAATTGCAGACACAAGGCCAGCTTGGAGGGGTTTTCCAAACCTGTTACCTGAGACAGTGGCATTGGCATAGTTCTCCCTATTCATCTCTCTGGGAGTTACACTCACTCGCCTATGTTTTCAGAAATGAATGGAAAGAACTGTGCAAGCACGGTCACTCCCCCGGCTATGATCTGACCTCAGACCTGGAAGTAACAAGATAGGAAAGCTCTTTTTAGCTGGCCATATATCTGCAACAGTAATGCCACCTGCCTCTGCCATACACATGCATGCTTCACTGGGCCATATTTGAGACTCTCACAGAAATGAATGAAGAGAATGGTGCAAGCACAGCCATCTCCTCCTTCTCCAAAGCCGGCAAATTATGAGCTGGCCTCAGACCTGGAAGCAGGGTGAAAAAAACGTGGAACACCTCAGCTTGTTCAACACTTATGATTGGCAGAGATATGGCAAGAGTAATGTGCATACTACATATCAGCACCAAAGACACTTAAAGGGAACCTGTCACATAGGTTGTGCCCCCCTTGCTGAGGGCAGCACAAGCCAGTGTCAGACCTGCTGTTCCCAGCACTGTGCCCCTTATTCTGTAAGATGCAGCAGTTTTAGAGCATTTACCCCTCAAATCTTATTCATGAGCAGGTTTTAGCTCCACCCACCAAAGGCTAGCTCTGCCCACTGACAGTTATTCACATGTTTCTACCTATTCAAATTAATAAGTTTGTCAGTTGAGGTGGGCGGGGCTAGCCTCAGGTGGGCAGGGTTTGAAAAAAACTGACACTCTGAAGGACTCTTCGAATGACTCTTCTGGCTGAAAACTGCAGATTTGAGCATTAAACACTCTGAAACTACAGCATCTTACAGAATAAGGGACAGAGCGCTGGAAACAGCAGGTCTGACACTAGCTTGTTCTGTCCTCAGCCAGGAGGGCAAACACTATGTGACAGGTTCTCTTTAATATGTAAGTGCAGCTTAAATTAATAGCTGCATTCTCAGATCTTCAGGCTTCACAGTAGAGAGCTTGTTCTGATTATTTGCAATCTTGAAAGTGTTGTCTTCAGACCAAGCACTGTAAAGTCACTCTCCTGCAATACAGGATATCAGCTATATGGGCAGCTAGCATGCGGTTTCAAATAACTTGCAGAATATTGAATGCAGCCCTGGAGTATAATCATAATACAGGCTGTAACTTGGGATCAGTTAAAGACAAGTAATTTATGTACAAAGTGACTCCAATAGCAGAACTGTGAATACAGCTCTGGAGTATAATATAGGATGTAACTCAGGATCAGTACAGGATAAGTAATGTATGTACACAGTGACTGTACCAGCAGAATAGTGAGTGCAGCTCTGGACTGTAATAAGATATGTAGTTCAAGATCAGTATAGGATAAGTGATATAATGTAGGTGCACAGTGACTCCACCAGCAGAATAGTGAGTGCAGCTCTGGGGTATAATACAGGATGCAACTCAGGATCAGTACAGGATAAGTAAAGTAATGTATGTACACAGTGACTGCACCAGCAGAATAGTGAGTGCAGCTCTGGGGTATAATACAGGATGCAACTCAGGATCAGTACAGGATAAGTAATGTAATCTATGTTCACAGTGACTGCACCAGCAGAATAGTGATTGCAGCTCTCGGGTATAATACAGGATGTAACTCAGGGTCAGTACAGGATAAGTAATATAATCTTTGTACACAGTGACACCACCAGCACAATAGTGAGTGAAGCTCTGGGGTATAACATAGGATGTAACTCAGGATCAGTACAGGATAAGTAATATAATGTAGGTGCACAGTGACTCCACCAGCAGAATAGTGAGTGCAGCTCTGGAGTAAACTACAGGCTGTAACTCCGGATCAGAACAGGATAAGTAATGTAATATATGTACACAGTGACTCCTATTTTTATGCTGCTTATATTTATAAGTAAAATGGTGAATATGCCTTTCAGTACCCTAAGCCAGGAAAATAACAGAACCTGTCCCCATCCTACCAGAAAAGAAAAAAAAAAGTGCAAAAAAAGGTGAATTCATTAATAGCATGAAAGCTTTGGATTAGTTTACATGGGGATGCATATTTTAATTCCATGTGCTGCTGCTGGATCTGTGCCGTTAGCTTATGATATTGATTCCAGGTTAATGGCATGATGATCCAGCTTGTTGAATACTCATCTGTGGCTCATATTAAAATTGAGCATAACAACAAATTACTGCTGTAAGTATTAATGTGTTCACACTCAAATCTGCTCAATAAATTATTTAAAAAGAAAAAAAAAAAACACACTTCATATCAGTTCATCATTATGAAAGGGATTCGGGAGCTTTAAGGCACCGCTGGGATTTTAGCTCCTCACTGTTGCTTTATACAAACCCCCTTAAATGGAGCAAAACACTCATCATTTCCTTATTAGTCTGCTGGGCTTGTGGCCTCCATAGAGACCTGTATGGCAATCCAGATGCAAAGTTTACCCAGCAAACCGTCTGAACAAAGGTAAATGTTCTGCTGTCAATCAGCAGATGAAGAAGATCTCCTCCAGCATTGCTCTCTCTTCTGGATCTACATTGCGAGCTTCACGTCTCCTGACTGGTGGCTGGAAGGGTTTGGATTTGCCACAAGGAGTCGGACTGAGGACACTGAAGTCACAGGGCTCCCTCTGCGGAGGTCGTCTTCTCTCCGTAGAAATGGGACTGATGGCTTCCAGCATATCAATGAGAGAAGTCTCGTATCTGGAGGGAAAGGGACAAAAAGGTTATAAATGCAGAACAGTCCAGCAAATCAGATAAATATGGACACTTCTCGTTATTACATTATTACTTCCGATATAGCAGTGCTGAAGTTGTCAGCCGCAGCAGAGCCCATTTGAACTGGTACAGACAATGCACATTGCAGATTGTCACAAGTGTGCCAGATTACTAGGTATCCAAAACTGACACACATACATACTAAACCATTGCAGCAAAAAACCCAAGTAGCGTAGGGTCCAGCAGAGTGGCCCCAGCTCAGACTTCAGGGCCAACATACCTGCTGCAGAGCCCCGACAAACCGAGATGCCACTGCTGCTAATCCAGCATGGGATATACCGTGTTTCCCCAAAAATAAGACACCCCCGAAAGTAAGACATAGCAGAGATTTTGTTGAATTCCCTAATATAAGGCACCCCCGAAAATAAGACATAGCGGAAATCATTAGAGGGTTGAAGGACCTGTGAAGGGAGGTCATGTGACTGTGATATCACCACAGGTCCTAAACATCCAAAGGAGAGTAGACAGAAAGTACATGTAAGTAACAAAGGAAGAGGTGGGAGAACAGAGCAATGACACTGACACACACACATCTCGCAGGATGGCTGATGGGGCATGCTGGAACTTCTAGTTCTACAAGTCCCACATTTGCCATCCTTTGAGATAAGTCACTGCAGCTGCCATAAAATGTCCTTTGCATACATATATCCTATGGTTTGTGACTCTAAACTTTGATATATATATTGATATATATACATATATACATATATACACACATATACACACACACACACATATATACATACATATACACACACACTAGCATGCTATAATTTATTCATGGAAAAATAAGACATCCCCTGAAAATAAGACAAAGTGCATCTTTAGGAGCAAAAATTAAAATAAGACGCTGTCTTATTTTTGGGGAAACAGGGTATTATTTTTAGTTTTGCTACAAGATAAATTAGTAGGTTTTCTAGACCTTCAGGTGCTGCACTCACCTGACAAAGAGTAGTGTGATTTTACACTGCTCACAAGGTTAAACACGCATCTCCGTTCAGACGAGTCATCGCCGACGCCTGTTTAATTGTGTCTTTCGGATCCATTCTAAGAATTAACTTGTCAATTCTTGATCCGAAAGCCGCAGCAGGAGCCCTATTATAAACTACAGGGGGCGTTCCTGTTGCTGCCAAAACGCATTCAAACACGCACCTGCATTTTGGATCCGATTGACGGTGCGTTTTTGGATGAGACTTTAAGATCTAAAATCGGATCCAAAAACACCGTGTGAACATGCCCTAAAAATTAACTCGCCTTTGAGAGCTGCTGCGTTCCAGCACTGTAGCCGTTCCCGGAAACGATGACATCACGTCGGTCATGTGACACTGCAGCCAATCACAGACCTCAGAATTGACAGATGAGACCTGTGATTGGCTGCAGCATCACATGAATGATGAACATGTCATCATCACCTGGGAACACAGTGGAATAGTGGAGGTGCTGGAACAGAGTGGAATTCAAAAGGTCAATTCATTTTTATTTTCCATTTTAAATCCTCCTTGACCAGAAGGCAGCGTTTTTGTACAAGAATGGACAACCCCTTTAAAATGGTTTTACCAGAAGGTAAAATCCCCTGCACCAGTCACTCACAGCTAGCTGCAAACTGACTCTTCATGTGAATAAGGAGGGTGGTGCTTGCTGCTGTCCTCGTCATTCCCTTCTAAGGAAGCTCCCAAATATAGCTGAGCACATAAGCTCCACAAAAGTGAATGGAGAAGACGGAAGCAAACGCTGTGCTCCTCATTTACATGTAGGGTCGGCTCGCATCCAGCTGTGAGCGACCAGTGCAGGGGATTTTACCTGGAGGTACTTAAAGGGGTTTTGTCACGATCTCATTTCATACCTCCTACATCCAGCTCTTTAGTGTGCTCAGAAAGGGGCGTGTGATTTTTTTGAATTGCATATCATGTGACCCAGCAGGATGACATCACCAGGCCTTTCCTCTCTTCAATCAAAGAAGGGTCTGTTAATGTAAAACATTGCGAGTAGCTGAGAGGTAAAGTTTTTGCCTCCAGGCACAAGGGTCCTTGGTTCGAATCCCTGCAGGAACCAAACCTGTGTTTTTTTTTTTCTCTTTATCAATGCACATACCTCATTGAGGTTTCTTTTTTAATTTGCACTGTTTGACTAATTACTAAGGAGTACAGAGGATGGGAGTAGAGTGACAGCACCTGGGGTTTGAACACTCAGTAGCTGCCTGAGAGGAGAGGTGATGTCTGAGCATGTGCGACCAGGACTGAGGAGCTCTCAGCCCTGGTCGTATCCCCTGGAGACGAGCTATGAACAATGGATCACTAAAGGAGCAGCTAAAACAAAAACGGTGTAGAATTTTTTTTTTTTTTTAAAACTTGTTTTTATTGTAAGACACTCGTAGTATACATCCAATCTTGTGGCAACATCCGCCACTAGGAACACTTACAATCAACATAGGATCAAAATTGTATACAAAGATGAGATTCAGCCTATCTCCTATCCTAGCTGGCCAGTGTGAGTCTGGATGCACTTGATTTCCTTTGTCAATCCAAAGATCACTATCCTTGGTAGGTTTTGCTGTGCATTACCAGTCCCACTCGACCGCTTTTCACATATAGGCTGGTGTATTAGCATTCTAATTTTTTAACTAAGGATGAACAACAAACCAGGGGGAGGGGGGAGAGGGAGGGAGGGGAGACAAACTTAAGGGAACCTACCCGCGGCCCGGACATCCGACACACCCAGGAAGAAGTCCCAAACAGCGACGCTCGCATCCATCTTGAGTTGTGTAAATTATATAGGTAATACAGTATCTGCCGATTGGTTCATCAGGTACCAAGTGGTGAATTCAAAGCAACTCTTTATTTTGGTTTTGATGTGTGTGGGTAGCAGATTAATAAATGGTGACCACGTTTGGAAAAAGTGTTGTGTTCTTTTCTCCTTTTGTTGCGCCGCTTCAATCCAGTCCATTCTGAATATGTGTGATAGTTTATCTAGGAATATTCTGAGGGTGGGTGGGCCCGGTTGAATCCAGCACTGCAAGACCGACTTTCTGGCCGCTGCCGCCACATAGAACAGTAGCCGTTTTTGAATGCTTGAGATAGAGGTGTATTCTCTAGGGAATATCCCGAATAGTGCCCATAGGTTTGAGTTTGGGCAGCGCGGGAGGAGATTTCTGACTGTAAAGGAACGTACCGTGGACCAGAAAGTCTGTATCGCAGGACAAGACCAAAGGCAATGTAGTAGATCCGCGTGAGGGCTTTGGCATTTTGGACATGCGTGGGTGTCAGAGTTACCCATCAGGAAACCTCTGTGCGGGGAGACGTATGATCTGTGTGTGATTTGGAAGGCCATTTCCCAGTAACTGGTGTAGAATTTTTAATAATAATGAATGGTGAAAATGTTTGTTATTTCATTTGCAAGCTTCCCACGTCAATTTTACTTCGTGGCAAAACCCCTTTAAGGAGTATTCCAGCCTGCAGTAATACGATTTCTACTCCTGGAGAATGGAAGACCGTAACTCCCTTAGACAGCACATCACTTGGCTATGCTCATCAGTACCATTGACTCTGAATATAGTAGCAGAATGCATGCCTGAAAACCACTCCATTCAAACTTTTGAGGGTTTGAGGGGAACTAGGAATCAATTCCCCTTATTTTGGGGATTGATGGGGGTCTAAGTGGTTGAACATCAACCAATATTGCACACATCTCTTATTCAATGCACATGCAAGAATTACTGCAGGCCAGAATACCTCATTAGCTGAATTCTCCACAGTTCACTATGTACCTCCAGGCTCTGGAGCCGGTGCTAAGATGATACTTTTGGTTTCCATTTCTGTGACTGCACTCCCATCTTTTACATGCAAATAAAGCAACAGCATGATGCTGAACAAGCAGGGCGATGTAAGTGGTAAAGTATGAACTCCGCTCTGGATGTGGGTGATGTTAGCTCAGTGGTTAGCGTTGCTGGGGTCCTGGGTTCATGTATAACATCTGCAAGGAGTTTATATGTTTGTGGGGGTTCCTTTAGGTACTCCAAACACATACTGGTTAATCTGGAAATGGACACAGGAACCAATGTGAATGATGACAATCTCTGTACAGCGCTGTGGAATATAACAGCCCCAATATACATGAATAAAATAATAAAAAAAGTAGTAAAGCTAGGTGCACACAGGCTAAAAAGATTTTAGGTGGCTCTTCCAGGGGACAATCAGCATGTGCGATATACAGATATTACTGTGGCTTCTCGTCAGATTTTAACCCTAGGTTCACATCATATTTATGGAGTATGTTTAGTGAGTATGCCGGGAAAGCTCCCAACTTATACACTACATTTTATCTGTAGGATTGAAAGACCCAGTGAAGGTCAAAAACGTGTCTGTATACTGCATACCTGTATGGGGCAAAAAAAAAAGAAAAGAATGGCACAAGAGCCTCTGGTATTCTATACAGTGGCATTTAGAAAAAACACACGTTAAACCCATTTGATTTTTTTACAATGGGACCATATGTGTGATGGTTGACACTTCTTGCCATATACGTCACAGCATTTATATGTTAAAGGGGTTGTCTCACTACATTGATTCATCTCACCTCAGTCCTGTTTTCTTTGTTTCATTTTGAATTCAGGGGCGTGTTTACTGGCTTCCACTAGGCAATAGTAGAAGCCAGGTCTGTAGCTATAGCAACCAGTGCTGGCAGACTATCAGGATAGATCAAACATGTCTTTAGCTATTTCAACCAGTGCTGACAGCCTATCAGAAGAGATCGAACAGGTCTGTAGCTATAGCGACCTGAGGAGCTGATACAGTCCATACAAGAGGCGATATCGAGGAGTAGGTAGGACACTGTTAATGGACATATATTGCAAAGTGATCTTTAACTTAAAAAGCAATCCTTTAAACAGAAGCCAGAAATTTTACATGAACCTAGCCCAACACCGACAATGGTTAAAGCAACAATTTGTTGAAATTAACATCAGAATGTGCATGCTGAGGATCTGAAAATCTAATCACATAAAACCGTGTGGAAGAGTTGGTAACATCCCGCTCACTGGTCAGCTACAGGCCTGCGGACCTTACTTTTATGCGCAGGTAGAGTCCGCTGCCATTCCATCCTGTGTGAAATTAAACTATAAAAGGATCTAAGCTGAAGAGGATAAAAATATATTATGATCTGCAGTGATTCCTCTTTTCCAAGCAGCCCTTTAATGCTGAAATTTGAAGGAAAAAAAATTCCGCTCAAATCATTTTACACTTTGATGGGCTGGAACATGACTAAAACCAGTTGATCCGAGAAGTGAGGAGTATATGAGGTGGGGTAACCCCAGAAACACAGAGCCATAACTTCACATCACCTGAATATCCCGACACTGGAGCAGAATACGAGGTTGACCGAGGCAATAACCTGGAATTTATATGATGAGGCCAATATGACTGCTCAATGTGCAGAAAGAATGAGCTGCGGGGGGAGGGGGTGTTATTTAATGAAAGAGCAGCGAATGGCACAATGTGGAGAAATAGGGACAGGTCCTCCAGCCTGTATATTAGATCCACAGATCAATACAATCATTTTACAGTGATAAGAAGGGCAGCACAAGCACATTAAGAAGCATAATTCACTGCAATCTCTTCACACTGTGCAAAGTGGGTGAAGCAGAACTGCAGCCCCCTCTTATTAGAGCCGAATGAGGAACAGCTTCATAATAGGATGGTCAAGCGTCAAACCTCAACCTGGGGCAACCTGTTCACTCATTGCAGAGAAGAAGGTGAAGGGTCAGGAAAAAATATATTTACTACTTTGCCATAGACAAACTTAAACTCTCAGTTCTCTATCTATAAAACACTAAAACGTAACTTTTATTATATATAACACTTAACTTCTATACGCACTATTTTAAAACCTGATTTCTAACCTCTCAATTTATCCCTTTCTACTTCTGAGGAATAGCTCCTTTTTCTATTATCAAGTCTGGTGGAACAGCACCTATTAACAGGAAAACCTTATATATACAGCAATTTACTAACTCCAGTAAGGGATCCCAAGCCTCCTACTTGGACAGTCATCCCTAATCAAATAGACACAAAACAAATAAGGCCCCCTTGTGATACCGGATCTCTAACCCCTGATGAAGCCAGTTTAGCTGGAGAAACATGTCGGGGAGGTCAGGCATGACGTTTTAAATTGTGATTTCTCACCTCTGTCTACAAGTGTCACCCGCTGCAGAGGGTATCACAAGAGGGCCTTATTTGTTTTGTGTCTATTAGATTAGGGATGACTGCCCAAGTAGGAGTAGAAAGGGATAAATTGAGAGGTTAGAAATCAGGTTTTTAAATAGTGTGTATAGAGGTTAAGTGTTATACGTAATAAAAGTTACATTTTAGTGTTTTATAGATTGAGAACTGATAGAGTTTAAGTTTGTCTATGGCAAATAGTAAATATAGTGATCAAAAGTCACTCTCTGTTCTCTTGCAAGATTCTGGCAGAATTTTTGGAGACTATTTGACAAGGGTCAGGAAAAAGGCTGTAAGCACTATCCTTAGACACCAGCTTTTAAAAGTCAGGTCACTGTATCATTTAAAGTCCCATTGAACATGCTATCTGATCTGCAGGCAGCATCGTATAAGGCACAAGGTGAGCAGATTCATAGTTTTGTAGTGAAAAATTTTAAAGAGTTTAAAGGGAAACGGTCACATAGGTTATGCCCCCCTTGCTGAGGACAGCACAAGCTAGTGTCAGACCTGTTGTTTCCAGCGCTGTGTCCCTTATTCTGTAAGATGCAGCAGTTTTAGAGTATTTACCCCTCAAATCGTATTCATGAGCAGGTGTTAGCCCCACCCACCAAAGGCTAGCTCCGCCCACTGGCAGTTATTCACATGTTTCTACCTATTCAAAGTAATAGGTTTATCAGTTGAGGTGGGCGGGGCTAGCCTCAGGTGGGCGGGGTTTGAAAAAACTGATTCATTGAATGACTTTTCTGGCTGAAAACTGCAGATTTGAGTATTAAATACATGAAAACTACAGAATCTTACAGAATAAGGGACACAGCGCTGGGAACAGCAGGTCTGACACTAGCCCGTGCTGTCCTCAGCCAGGGGGGCAAAAACTATGTGACAGGTTCTCTTTACAATGTATTCATTTAATTTACTGCTTATTCTGGATTAATGAGTCCAGTGGGCGGTTTTAACAGTGACTCACAGGCCTCCTGGTATGAATACGCATGCAGAGATAGCGGTCAGTCACTGATGAGACCACCCACCGGACTCCTTACCCAGAGTAAACAGTAAATCACAAGTTCTGTTGAATCTCTAAATCATATACCAATCTGCAATGCTGCTCCTCTATAACATGCTACCTGCATTTTCAATGTGACAGGTTGTCTTTAAAGCCTGACTTCTGCTCCAGTCACATCCAGAGCTGCATTATGATCTATGTGCTTTACTTGGTCACTGTCTGTACAGAACATACATTGTTGGTTTGCATTCTGGAAGATCATGTAGGGGCAAATTTATAGGATAAGACCTACATAATTATCCCATGCCCCCCCCCCCTTTTTTTTTTTTTTTTTTAGGACGGAGGTACTCTGACCTTTCTGCCCCACAAGATGACTGCAATAGCCACACTGTGAAAGAAAGTATGGCTTTCTCCATCATGTTCTATGGGAGTTACAGTGGTGTGAAAAAGTATTTGCCCCCTTCCTGATTTCTTAATCTTTTGGATGTTTGTCACACTTGTATTTCAAATCACCAAACAAATTTAAATATTAGACAAACATAATACAAAACGCAGTTTTTAAATGAAGGTCTTTATTATTACGGGAAAAAGTAATCAAAACCTACAGGGCCCTGTGTACAAAAGTTATTACCTCCTCCCCTTTAAAAAATACATCTTTGGGAAGCTGAGTTCAAGTTCTCTAGTCTCACCCAGGCCCGATTACTGCCACACCTGTTCTCAAGCAAGGAAGCACTTAAATAGGACCTGCCCTACAAAGTGAAGTAGACCAAAAGATCCTCAGAAGCTAGAGATCATTTGGCCGCAGTTTAGAATTACAATTAAAACAAATCCCTGTCATAGCTTCCCGACAAGGAATGCAACTGTATCAGAAAATTGACATTTCAACTTTTGCTTCCTGGATCACGATTTTAAAATCTGTGATCGAAAAAAATCTGCAATATAGTTCACAGTGCTCAAATCCATCTTGTGAACACAGCCTTAGGGCATGTTCACACAGTGAATTTGGCCGCGGGTTTCGGCGCGGTTTCCGCGGCCAAAACCTTGTCCAAATCGCGCCCAAACGCCCCCAGTTCATTACATGGTTTCCTAGGGGAAACCACGTTGATATTCACATGCCGCGGATTTGGCCGCAGCTTTGGGCTGTGGCCTTGCCGCGCGTGTTTGAGAAGTCTCCTGTCAATTCTGACAGCGAGTCTTCAGCACGGCGGCCGTGCGGTGTTGCCGCGGGTTTCAGCGCGGTTAGTGCGCGTTTGGGCCGCGATTCTCAGCATGATTTTTGCCCTGCCTATTTGTATGGGAGGAAAACCTCGCCATAAACCGTGCCCCACTCGCGCCGCGACCACGTCGATAACCTCGCCGCGACCACACCGCAATACCGCGTCGGGAGACGCGAGTTTGAGGCGAGGTTTGGACGTGATTTTGGCCATGGCAACCAGGCCGAAACCAGCGTCCAAACCCGCGCCGAAATCCGCCGTGTGAACCATGCCGTAGGGTGTGTTCTGCACACAAATGGACAGCAGACTTTAAATCCACACCAGGTTGTTTTGGGTGGTGGATACATTGCATCTTTTTTAAGGATGGTTCCCATAGGCCTCAATGCTGCAATCAAAATTTGCAAGAAATCTGCAGTTACCATCTGCAGTGCATCTGTAGATTTTAAACACACTGGGACAGATTTATTAATATTAACTCTTAGACAGTGTAAAGTTAGATAAGACAGTCTTACAATGCCTCACATTTATCAGTGTCGAGAAATCTGACGCAGGTTAGAACCGTCTTGTCTGACTTTGCACTTTTTTAAAGTTAACTTCAAAAACAGCAACAAAAACCCTCTCTCTCTTGTTCTATATAGACAAACGATGTAAAACACACTTTATCATAAGGCAATGGTACAGTTTGTAACCAAACTATGTTACCATAACAGATAGAAGGTGAGGTATTCTAAAAGTACAAATATCCCTAAAGGAATAAAACACCCCAAAGGAAAAATGATTTGTAAAGATACAGACCCAGGGGATCCACAGGAAAACCCCTCAACACGTGTTCCATTGCTGGCTTCATGAACCTCATTTCAGAGTTACAGCAATTCTTAGCTCCTGCTTGTTTACAGAAGGTTACTAGAACAGCACTGGCCAGGATGGTGACATCACGCCCGGCTGTTCCAGGCTATTATAAATGAAGGCAGAACTCCAAGGGTTAAAGATGAATCAATTTTCTTTTATTCCTCCATAAATTACGACGTTTCCACTACAAACGGTCTTTGTGGGACTGCTCTGTTTGGAGGCTTTGCACATTTATATCCATACAGTTAGGCTATGTCTACACGGCACTGTGCAAATGTTGTCCAAAATTTTAACATCGCCATACCGTGGTTTTTGGCATGGATTTGCGCCAAAAACAGAGACCGATTTTCAGATTTCAGCCGGACCAATACATAGAACTGTATTCGAATCAGTCGGAATACAGCGGATTATAGAACATGTTCTATAAACCGTCGGATTGAAAATCTGACAGTAGAAAATCTGTGCTGTGTAGACTACAGTTTGGATTTTCTATTGCGGTCTATGGGCAATGGTTACAGACGGATTTTTTTTAAATTCTGGATCAACTAAAAAATCTGACCAAAAACCAGTGTTGTGTAGACATGGCCTTAGTGCTGTGAGAACTCTCTTTTGTTTGTGTCATTTCCTGCTGTGTCTTTGCAGCAGCATTGGAGGTTGTCTGTCTTTAGAGATCTCCAACCCTGTACCTTACTGTTAAGACTCCTTTATCATCAATGTCCCTCTAACAGGCTCAGCTAGGAATAGCACAGCTGAAATGTCATTGTTGAACCTCATTTTATTGATCTTTATTTGCAACTCTTAGTTTTTGAGCGCAAAAGTTTTTTAAAGGATTCTGATACTGTGCTTCAGGACCTAATAGGCTTTGATTGGAAAGCAGATTTTTTTTTGGACTTTTGATATTACATCATTATATTCTAACATTCAACATTCTTTAGGACTTGAGGCCATTAAATTTTATCTAGACCGGGAGTTCAGTCTTTCTGAAATTTTGAAAACTTTATTGAATGGTTTAAGGTAGGCACAGCAATGGGGACCCGAGTGGCCCCCTCCTATTCTAACCTTCTTATGGGGTTGAGACTATTTATATTTAATCTGATTTAAACCTTTTTTTATCTCAGATCAAATATTTTAAACATTATATAGATGACCTCATTCTTATTTGGCAGGGTACCGAGGAATCAGCAAATAATTTCTTAAATTTTTTAAATGGGAATCAATGGGGTTTATCATTCACAATGATGATGCATACACAAGAAATTATTTTCTTGAATTTGTGTCTTTATTGAGAATTTTTCCCTTCATTCAAAAACTTAATTTAAAACTTGTGATTCCAATAATTCCCATTGTTCAAGCAATTACCATTCATCGTAATTGGGTACGGTATGTTCCTTTCGGAAAATTCAGTCAACTTTAGATAAAAATTTTGCCATCCAAGCTGATCACTTGTCTGATAAGTTTAATCAAAAAGGTTTTCCCTCTAGTTTGATTTCCACAGCTAGGACAAAGGCTAAAGCACAGACTAAAGGAGATTATTTGAAGAATATCTCTATCAAACGTTTTAATCACAATGGTAAGTGTAGTTTTATTACAACTTTCAGCTCCCAGCATTGGGAAGTGTATTCATTGTTACAGAAACATTGGCATATACTTTTATTAGATCCTATTTTAAAACCTCTTCTACCTCCGAATCCACATTATATATTGTATGGCTGAAACTGTGAAGAATTTCATAGCTCCCTCTCGTCTTAAACAATTACAAGATAATCCTGATGATGAGATGGTTGGATCTATGCGAGTGTTCTCCTGTAATTTTCGGACATATAAATGTTGTAGTCTGCTTATACATGGTGACACTTTTCATTCATTTCCTACTAGAGAATGTTTTAAGATTAAATCTAAGTTGTCTTGCACAAGTACACATGTAATCTACTGATTAAATGTGTTTGTGGGGTTCAATATATGGGGAGGACGATATAGAAGTTGTATCAGTTGTTCGCTTCTTATGGGAAAGTTGTAAATAGTTATATATATATATATATATATATATATATATATATATATAAATCTCTTCTCCTCTATCATATAATCCTATATATCACAGACCTCAGCTTCTCTCCTCCATCATATAACCCTATATATCACAGAGCTCAGCTTCTCTCCTCAATCATATAACCCTATATATCACAGAGCTCAGCTTCTCTTCATATATCATATAACCCAATATATCACAGAGCTCAGCTTCTCTCCTCCATCATATAACCCTATATATCACAGAGCTCAGCTTCTCTCCTCCATCATATAACCCTATATATCACAGAGCTCAGCTTCTCTCCTCCATCATATAACCCTATATATCAGAGCTCAGCTTCTCTCCTCTATCATATAACCCTATATATCACAGAGCTCAGCTTCTCTCTCTCTCCATTACCTCCTACAGTCAAACAGGGCAGCATAAATCACCTGATAGGTTCACATTAAGTCCTTTTTGTCCCCTTGAAATCGTGTGAGTCTTGTCTAGGCTAATAAAACTGACCTATAATGCCAAACACAGACCATAGGAAAAAGTGCAGTAGTTTCTTGAAACCTCTTTAGCCAGATACTAATAAAGGTATAACAGAAGGGAAGGGAGTATAGCGGACTCAGTGAAATGTTGTGTAGCCTGGGCCATCCAGCTTTAGCAGGCTATAGTATACAGTGAGACATGACGCATCCACCTATATCTGTACTGTCAGCTTCTGCTAATAAGATGCCGTAAACAACCGAGAAGTTCACCAATGCTCCTTAATTCAAAGCCCCGAGCGCTGTCTGCAGAGTGACTGAGAATTGGCCGCCCGTGCACCTGTCTTGGGAGTCATTTCCTATTTTTTTTTTTCTTAAATGGCTGATAACGTGTCCTTTATTATGCGGCCAGCTCTGCTCCATGGCATTTCCACAAAGCACACAGCTATCTAACCTCACATGCAGGTTAAGCAATGTGACAGGTGGCTGCATTTTATGAGTGAGTGGCCAATTAGAAGCAAAGACTGGAGCCTGGGTAAACAATGCTGGCTGCCTGGCAGGTATGGAGCGCCGCAGTGTCAGGGGTTACACCACGCAGCTCTGCAATTTACTGTCAGCTCTAAGCCTGCTCTGCTGGTGACATGGGTCACATGTACGGATAAGATCACAGCGAGAAAACAAGTGACGCACTACATCCCACAGCCGATTCCCCGAGGAGATAACAGGACCGTTTCCAGGATATTTAACCCTTTCATTATTGGAAAAGGCTCTACAGTGTTGTAACTACAGGGGAGAATAAAGGAGACGTAGGGCCCTTCACTGCTTCCAGTAAAAAGTGCTGCAAAGATCGGAATTTTTTTCCTGAAGCTGACAAATTTTATTTTAGTCACTTATATGTAGTTATAGGAAAGTATGTATAGAGGTATCTATGGCTAAATCTTCATTATACATAGCACAAGCCACCAGAGAGAACTAGTACGATGATAATCACAACAGTTTAGGTAACAAGCTCTGGGAAGTGTGGTGTTGAAACACCTGGAAAGCCACAGGTTAAAGAACACTGGTATAGACAATAAGCCATAGGGAAGCACGAGAGAGAAGGGAGGTCCAGGGACGTGACAGCCAACAGAAACCAGAACTGTGATAGCAGCCTCCAGAAGCAGTAGAGAGAAGTCCTGGAACCTGAGAGCCAAGAGGAAATCAGCAGTCCTGTGAGTGCAGCTTCAGGAAGCAGGACAAGGAAATGAAGCCCTGGAACCAGCAGGAAACCAGCAGAACTGTGAATATAGCCCTGGGAACCAGTAAATAGAAGGCTCTAAAAACATAGGAGCCTCGAGGAAACCAGCAGAACAGTGAATGTCTCAGAAAGCAGTAGAGAGAAGTGAGGTCCTGGAACCTGAGAGCCAACAGGAAACCAGCAGTCTTGTGAATGCAGCCTCAGAAAGCAGTAGAGAGAAGTGAGGTCCTGGAACCTGAGAGCCAAGAGGAAACCATCAGTCCAGTGAATGCAACCTTGGGAAGTAGTAGAGAGAAGTGAATTCCTGGAAGCAGAGAGCCAAGAGGAAACCAGAAGAACTGTGAATTGCAGCCATTGATGTGTGTAAGGCATAGTGTAACAACTAGAAGTTTTGCATTGTTACTTATATGGGAGATTCGATTTGCAAAAAGAACCTAAAAGCTGAAAGTATACTTAAGACAGCTAAACTGAGATATGGAAAGGGTGGATTGGTTATTAAACAAATGATCGGGCAGGAGAGCATTGAAAAGACTGCTGTGTCTAGAGCTGACCGCCTGCTAGAAGAAAGCCGACCTCAGCTCCGCTCAAAGTATGTGTAATGGTGTATGATATTAAACAATAGCACAAGCAATGAAAAAAGTTATACTATCAGGGCAGAATCTTCTGTTCTTCATCCTCCAAGATGGAAGAATCAGGCAGCACATGCTGAGATGTTTATATATTGAAGTTCTTGAACAGTTTAGCACATCAGGTATCTGAATGTAAGATTACATATGATCCTAGGCTCCCATCATCCTCTTCTTTGCTACTCAGCACACGCTTCCATAAGAGAGTGGGTCTCACTCCCCTACTGTTGACCAACCAGCTCCTGGTGTTCACCGGAGCCAGGACAAGAATGAGGACCTCCAAGTTCCTGTTGTTTCCTGGAGATAGGACATGAAAGAGGACCTCCAAGTCCCTGTTGGGAGTCATAAGTCCCTGTTTTTAGCTTGCAACAGGACAAGCATGAGGATCTGCAAGTTCCTGTTGTTGATAAGAGTAGGAGAGACAAGTGTAACAATCATTCTCCCCTAGGCACCATATGTGGAAACATGGAGTGCCTATAGTACTGAAATACGGGACTGTAATGGTTCTAAGTGCCGACATAGAAGGCAACAGATGTAGAAAAGATTTTTCTTTGGCATTTGAATCAGTTGAGATAATAGTCTGTACTAGACATATGTTAATGTGTTAAATGTCAAGTCAAGCTGCACCTGTATCTGTGAGGGTCTGTATTGCAGCACTAGTTATGCACTGTATGATTGGATAACAATATGATGCCTCTTTTCAAATGTGCATGGGTCATTTTATTACCATATCGTATTTCCTTGTGTAACGTCACTATATTGGCATGGCACTATTTGTGTATATTATATCGTTATATAAAATGGCATCAGTGGCAAATAGACCGTCACCAGAGCGTGTTATGTGTGGTGTCACAGCAGGTAAACCTTCTGCATTTAGCAGTAAACAGTAAGACATACCCAGTTCTGCTCCATCTATAGACGCTCACCCACATATGTTATTATACGAGGTAGCATTGCTTGCATGTTTGGCATTGTGAACCTGTCAGGGTCGTCGGAGAGGCGACAGACAAGAGTTAATTATTTTGCTGAAGCGATTATGATCTGTGCTAAAAGCACCTAAAATAAAACTCTTTGCTCCATCTTGCTGCCACCTCTTACTAATTGTGACTTGAATCATAAATTACTAGAAGGCTGTAAAAATCTCTTCAAAGCTGGCGAACAAAGAACGGGAGCGCTACAGCGAAGAATGCGGGGAGCCGATAAAGATTAAAGTGTCGGCAGAACAATAAATTGGATGCACTCTCTGCTTTCGTACACAGATGTTGTATGACAGTAAAAGCACTTACACATGTAACACGCAGGCACGGACATTTCCAGGCTATGAGTTCCTAATCACACATGAAAAGGACAATTTCATCTTCCATTAATGAGGACATCGCATTAGCTGCTGAGCAGAACGTGTGGCGTCCTGTCAGGCAGCTTTCACATCAGCAGTTCTGCTGCGTTTTGTAATGGATGCTGCTTTTAAACGAATTGGGGTTTTATGATGTTATTTAGAAAACACTGAGGATTTAAATCCTCAGCCCTGGAGGACGCAGCTATTTTTACGACACAAGTTTTTTTTTTTTTTTATTCGTTTTTTTCCCCACATTTTTAGCCAAATGAGGGCTTACTATTTGTGGGACAAGTTGTTTTGTGGACAAGAATTTTTTCATAACACCATTTTGGGGTAAATAAAATGTATTAGAAAACTTAGAAAAATTATAAAAAAAAAAGGGGAGGGGACCATAAAGCATAAATGACATGATTATATAATTCTACCGCTCATTAAGTTACGACCATACCAAATTTACAATTATTGTTATTTTTTTTTTTATGTTGTACAAACCCACCCTAATTTTAGAGAAAAAATGTCTGAAAGACCTAACTTCTATTTTTACATCAATGGTGTGGAGTAAGGACTATGACCAACTGCAGTTTGCAGGATACATTATGGGGCAGATTTATCAAGGCAGTTGCGCCAGAATTCTGGCTCAATTTGCGCCAAAAACAAGCTTTTCGACACATTTACTATGTGTTTTAGACAGTTTCAGACGATTCTGTGTCGCTTCTGACAAAAGGGGGGTGGCTTCTTGGAAATGGGGCGTGGCTCAAATGCGACCAAAAATGCGCCAGGATGTGCGACCAAATTCTGGCGCAAAAGTAAGCCAACTTAAAGATGGTACAAACTGAGACTAGACAGTTCTAACCTGCGCCAGATTTATCAACACTATCATAAATTTGGTGCATTTCAAGACTGTCTAGTCTAAGGGCCCGTTCACACGGCTTATTTGCCTACGGATTGGCGCCGTATTCCGCGCCGGATTTGCGCTTCAATACGGCGCCAACCCGTCGGAGTAATTACGGTAATCCACTGCTCTCATAGAGAACAGTGGATTCCGTCGCTCCTCCCCGCTTGGCAAATCCGCCGCGGGGGGAGAAAGTGACATGAACATTATTTACGGCGCGGACGCGCCGTAAACAATGCATTGTCTATGGGGCCGGGAGCGGCGCCCCCGCCGCGCTCCGGCCCCGCCCCGCATTCACGGCGGATTTGTGCGCTCAATACGGCGCACAAATCCGTCGGGAATAAGCCGTGTGAACACGGCCTAACTATACACTGTCTAAAAGTAAGACACGTTTGATAAATCTGCTCCAATGTGTTCATTTAAGGGTAGGATCACATGGCTGTTTTTGATGCTGTTTCCACACTGAATCAATGTCAGAAAAAGACATTCAAAACCTACTGCAAACTGCCTCATTTTGTTTTCAGTGAAAAAGCAGCATCCAAAGGACACTTTTTGGTGGCACAGTTTTATTTTAAGTTCAGAAAATAAACAGTGCGGAAAAAGAGCTGATGTAAATTCTGGAAGTGGTTTCAGGGCTGTAAATGACCACAGAAGTCAGCATCAAAACAGCTTGCAATCAGCAACCAAAAACCACATCCAAAACCATGCTTAAATTATAAAAAAAAAAAAAAAAAAAAAAAAAAATCCAAAATCTGCTTCCGAAAACCGCAGTCAGCACAATTTTTAAATGCAGATTCCATGCTGAAATCCACCTTTATAGTATGAGCTGTGGCAATACTAATTACGTTCTATAAGGCAAATGTCGTCCTAATTGGACTATGTATGCCCTATTTACCAAACATGTAAGGTTTCTGCACCCTGCTTTCGACTACACACTGCGGCCGATGCAGAAACTGCACACGTTTGCTTAATAGGACAATTGTAATCCAACTGGGACTACATTTGCCCTATTTAAACTAATGACCCGCTGCGGTAAACCGTAAAAATGTATCCCTATGGGAACTGGCATTTAGGCTTCTGGATTTGCAGTATGGGATGCCAATTTTTGGGTGTTGTGCACTAAGAAGGTGCTGGACAGCCCACTCAATCAAATAGCAGTGGTGTCACCAATAGGCTGCAACGCCAGCACAGTCCAATAAAGACAACTGATTGACGCCCAATATAATTTTTTTCATGCAGGTAAGATTAAGGCCACCATCCACCTCATGCATAGAAGGTGTGTGAGTGGTCGCCTATTAATACTTTGCACCTGATGAATCCTCCCATATGGCATTGCGGCTGCTCTGTGTCCTATGGAACTGGTTTCTGACCTGTCTGAGGATCAGTGAGTAAGCTTCAACTCCTGTGATTTTTCCTAATGGATAAGACAAGCAGGAACTGAAAATGCTAGGTAAATCTGGCCTTAAAGGGGTTTTGCCATGAAGTTAAATTGACGTGGGAAGTTTGTAAATTAAATAATCAACATTTTCACCTTTCATCATTATTAAAAATTCTGCACCGTTTTTGTCTTAGCTGCTACTTTAGTGATCCATTGTTTACAGATCGTCTCCAGGGGATACGACCAGGGCTGAGAACTTCTTACTCCTGGTCAGGCATGCTCCGACATCACTTCTCCTCTCAGGCAGCTACTAGGTGTTCAAACCCCAGGTGCTGTCACTCTACTCCCGTCCTCTGTACGCCTTAGTAATTAGTCATACAGTGCAAATAAATTGAAAAAAGAAACCTCAATCTGATATATGCATTGATAAAAATAAATAAAATCCATAGGTTTGGTTCTGGCAGGGATTTGAACCGAGTACCCTAGTGCCTGGAGGCAAAATTTAACCTCTGAGCTACAATGTAGCTACTTACAGTTCTACACATAAACATACCATTCTTTGACTAAAGAGAGGAAAGGCCTGGTGATGTCATCCTGCTGGATCACATGATATGCAATTGAAACAAATCACACACGCCCCGTTAGGAGCCCAAAGAGCTGAAGAGCTGGATGCAGGAGGTATGAAATGAGATTGTGGCAAAACCTCTTCAAGTGTGTGTTACATATAGACTTTTTTTTAAAATTGTATGCAATATAGCATTTTGTAATGGTAAAAAAGGCCAACTTGTGGATTTGACCATGAAGTTGGTTGATTGTTGATAAAATACACTAATTCTTTTGTATTGCAGTGTATCATGCCTGTCATGCATTTGAAATACACCCACAGCTGTGTCTCTAACTCAGATGTTGCCAATAAATCAGAACCTTCCAAAGACATGACATCTTCATATGGGCTGTCACAAATAGTTTAAAGGCAGAGTAATCCTAGTGTATGTAAACTTTTGACTTTGCAGAAGTAATAAAAATGCCTAAAAAATTATCTTTCGCATTATTTTGGCATTTGGCAAATATAAGTATTTTTGGCAATCCTAAATGATGATGATATGTCTTTGGAAGCTTCTGGTTTATTGGCAACATCTGAGTTAGAGACACATCTGTGGATGTATTTTAAAGCACAACAAAAACACACTGCTTCTGTGTGTAACATTATGGGAAGGCTAAAGAAATCAGCCAAAATATCAGGAAGAGAACTGTGTACTTGCAAAAGTCTGGATCATCCTTGGGTGCAATTTCCAGATACCTGAAAGTGCCTCGTTCATCTGTATAAACAATTGTACACAAGTACAAACAAGATGGGAATGTCCAGCCATCATACCGCTCAGGAAGGCGACGGGTTCTGTGCCTCCGAGATGAACATGCTTTGGTCCAACATGTGCATATGAACCCAAGAATAAAAGCAAAAGACCTTGTGAAGATGCTGGCGGAAGCTGGTGAGATAGTGTCATTATCCACAGTGAAATGAGTATTGTATCAACATGGGCTGAAAGGCCACTCTGTCAGGAAGAAGCCATTACTCCAAAAGAAACATATAAAAGCCAGATTAATGTTTGCAAATGCACACAGGAACAAAGACCCACATTTGTAGAGACATATCCTGTGGTGTGACGAAACTAAAATTGAACTGTTTGGCCATAATGACCATTGTTACATTTGGAGGAAAAAGGGAGAAGACTGGAAGCCTAAGGACACCATGACAACTGTGAATCAAAGGGGTGGCTGCATCATGTTGTGGGGTTGTTTTGCTGCAGGAGGGACTAGTGTAATTCACAAAATGGATGGCATGATGAGGAAAGAAGATTATGTAGCAATACTGAAGCAACATCTCAAGATATCAGCCAGGAAGTTAAAGCTTGGACCGAAATGGGTCTTCCAAATGGACAATGACCCGAGGCATACTGCTAAACTGGTTAAAAAGTGGCTCAAGGACAACCAAGTCAATGTTTTGGTGTGGCCATCACAAAGCTCTGATCTCAATCCTATTAAAAATGTATGGACAAATCTGAAAAGACAGGTGCGAGGAAGGAGACCTACAAACATGGCTCAGTTACACCAGTTCTGTCAGGAGGAATGGGACAAACTTCCTACCAACTATTGTGAGTAGCTTGTGGAAGGATCGAAAACATTTGACCCAAGTCATAGTTTAAGGGCAATGGTACCAAATACTAATGAAATGTATGTAACCTTTTGACTTTGCAGAAACTAATATACACACACATATATATATATATATATAATATATATATATATATATATATATATATATATACATACATACATACATATACACACATACACACACACATACAAACATACATATATCTATATATATTATGCATACATAAACATGACTAGCTGATTTTTATATATATCTATATCTCCCTATCTATATGTGGCGGTGTCTCACGTTCTTGGCCTGTTTGGTACTGCTTCCGTCACATGCCATTCCTCTGACACTACCACTCAGGAAGGGAAGAGTGTGGAATTGGTAAGGTCAACGCAATAACACATGATCACTGAAGTCACTGACTGACTGCAGCAGCCATGTGCCAAACATTAAGTCAACAGAGAATGTGGGGGGGACACCAAGGGCAACGTCAGCGCTGGAGTGCAGTAAGATTTTTTATTCTCATTACACGTCTAGCCTATTTTTATTCTGCAGTCTTTAATGGGGTTGTCTACCTCTTAAGGGAAACTAATAGCCAGCTCCTGGGGCCCTATTAAAATAAAATTATACTCCCCTTTCTCCAGTCCCAGTTAGGCTTTCCAGTGCTTCTGTTTTCTTGTACTGCTGAACTGGGATGTCATGCGTCACGCATTTACATCCCCGTTCTGAAGAGAAAAGCTCCAAATGGTGATGTAAGCAGATAGAAGGGGCTGTCCGCTGGACCTTGAGGGTTGTAATAAGGGTCCATTGCTATGCAAGTCTAGACCCACCAGCAGATCCACTGGCCAGTCAAACCTAGTTTTCAGCCAGTGGATGTAAACAAGAATGTTTTTATTCTCAGACAGCAAGCAGACATCTCTGCAGAGGAGGGGGCAATCACCTGAAGCCAAAAGTTATTCCAGAAGTAAACGTCAGTTGTAGGGAATTTATGTCACTTGAACATCACCGAAGCTCTGACGCACTGTGGTGAGTACCGGGAAGCCCCCGTGTGACAGTGTTACTCTCCATGGAGCTCAGGTAACTATTCTGCTTAAAATGCAGATAAGCATTTGAATTTCGACAAGAATGGCCAAACCTCCATTGCACTTTATGCCCAGCGTTACCCAAAGCAATGAATTATTTATGAAGCCAATGGGAAATTCTCCCTCGGACTCTAGTGCTATAATATGCCTTAAGTTCTATGAATAAATTCAACACAGATCAGTGTGGGGAGAGAAGAGATGCTGTGCAGAAGAGGAGAGCGGACAGATACAGGAGCGTCTGTGGACCTCCGGACCCCCACAAAGCTGCTGGTGTGAAGCACAATGGAGACATACTGGGCTACAGGACAATGGGAAACCCCCTGAAACCCCCTGCAGTTGTTTCCACCTGCTCCAGTATTTCGATCCAGTGACACTTGTGGCCAAGTGTGGTGGCAACTCTTCATAAAACCACTTTGGGGGGGCTTCAGGGGATTCCTTTTGTATAAAAATCTCCTGTAATGTAAAGATAAGGACAGCACTCTGTTAAAACACCTTTATATATTAGATTAATTTCCATTCTATATAAACACAAAGTCAATACCCAATGCTGTAATCTGATACTGAACCTAAGTAACATACCAATCTATGCCAGCAATTTCACCCAGAGCTGTATTCAGAATTCTGCCAGTTGCCATATGAAATCAGCAATATGTCATAACAGAATTCTATCAGCAGACAGCTTTAGAGGTCTTAAAGGCGTTGTCTGTCCATGTTGCTTCACAGAGCCACAGGCACATTCAGACTCCCCCTTTCTGGTCAGGCTGTGGGTGGTTCTGCAGCAGTGATTGGTATATCAGCTCTGCTATTCCCATTACACTGATTGGACTGCGGGAGGTTTGTTATGTGTAGTGCACAAAGCTACAGAGCTCGAAGGCTAACAACATAAATGAACAAAGCCTTTGTGGTAGAGGTAAGATTCAGCAGGGAGTGACTCACCATGATCTAACTGACTGAATGACACCAACTTGGAGCAATCTAATAAGAGAAAGAGCAAGGAGAGGTGGTTGGTAACAGAGAAACTTGTGTACACTCCATAACCTCCCCCCTCCATACATCTCTGCTCTAATCTCCAGATATCTCCCCTCACGCAATCTCTGCTCCTCACAGGACCTTCTTCTCTGCTCTCCTCTTATCAGCTCCTCACACAACCGTCTCCAAGACTTCTCCCGTGCTTCCCCCACACTCTGGAACACTGCCCCAACACCTCAGACTCTCCTCCACTTTCACTAGCTTCAAAAGCGACCTGAAAACCTATCTTTACAGGATAGCCTATAAACTATAGTACCCCTCTTGTCACTACACCCTCCACAAACATGTCTTCCCCCACCTTCTGTCTCTTTCCCCCTTCCTTGTAGATTGTAAGCCTTCGCGGGTTCTCTTTCCCTCTGTGCCAGTTGATTGTCACATACTGTCAGCATTGAACTTGTTTGACTTATGTTATGTTTGTAACCCTCTTGAATGTACAGCGCCCTGAAATCAATGGCGCTCTAAAATAAATAAATAATAATTATAATAATAATACACTAGAGGTAGATAAAATCACCTTTATCTCCTGAGCAAAAGAACATCAAAACAGCAATGTATTTGGTAATAGACTTAAATTACCTTGCCCTACATGTTAAAAGCTAATCATTGTGGTGAGAAAACCCCTTTAAAGGGGTTCTCTGTTTTATATACACCATATTACAGGGAAAAGGCGACGGGTGACAAGTCTCTCAATACCTTCATGGAGCCAGAGCAATGAATTACTGCAAGAAGGATCCTACAGTCTAGAATATGGGTGCCAAACTCAAGGCCAACCGGCCAAATCCGGCCTGTCATGCCACTTTTCTTGGAAGACAGAGACCCACCTCCCCCTTCACCTCTCTGGTAGCATAGGATGCTCAAACTGTGCAGTACATCCTGCACTACCTACTACGGGCACATCCCCTGTAAGCAGCAATGTTGAGCTGAGATCTACACCTGCTGCACAGCCGGACAGTGCCAGCTAGCTAGTGTATAGGTGCATTGGCAGCCTCCTTCCAGATGTGTGGAGACTGAGGCAGCTCTCCTGCCTCCTTCTTCCTTGTGCATGGCTCACTTTCCTGATCCTGGGATACCATCACTGCCAAGGTGTTCACCTGCTTCACCCGGATAAAGCTGCCCCAGCAGCCAGATGGTAAGTCGAGTACACATGCCACTACATCATAGCTGGCTGCTCCTGAGGGTTTGTCCTGTCATTTCACTGTGCTGCACTAAATCCTGCTCATCATCTGTCGGCTTATTAATACTGTGCTGCTGATGAGGGGAGTTTAGTGCAGCATAGTACAACAGCAGGTAGATTTAGCCTTGAAACCCCCTCATTATCTGCCTGCTACAATACATACACAGCAACACCATAAAGCTAATGTGGCCCTCAGTGACCGAGTATGGCGTGTCAGGTCTAGAAGACAACTGGCGTCATTACACCCCCCTGCAGTATAAATGCTTCACTACCCTGTGAGAGCGGATCCCAGTAATAACAGCTGATCAGCTAGTCCCTGGGGGGTCCATCTCAATGAAAACAGTGCTGTGCAACTAGGGCAACACGATGACTTTGGCTGCAACACATAGTGCATGGCCAAAGATCACGCTAATCACACAACGATCGGCAAAGAGCCCAACCTGCTAGATTGCCGGTGCGGACTGGGTTCTGGTTACAGCAGCGTACCAGTCACAACATGACCGCATTCACTTTTATGTGGTGCAGGGTGACACTGTAATCTTTGGTAACTAAACACGTAGCATGGCCAAAGTGACTGTTGGTGGTGAAATCACTTATCTTCAAGAAAGGTACCATAGCATAACATGTTAGATACAGATGCTGAACCAGCAGGGAGTGACCGGAGGAAGAATTACATTAAAAACAATGGGGCCGAGTGATCACTACTAAGGGGGACATGTATGAACGGGGCTGCGCCAGAAGTCTGGAGTATTTTCAGTCAGACATCAGGCGCAACCACGTTCGCATTACTGAAAACCATCTCGCAAGCCAGTATCAGGCGCATTACAGAGCGCCCACCGCACTTTGTAATGAGCCTAATTTTGGGGGGGGCGTGCAGGAGGCGGGGCGTACTAGAACCGTATGAAGCTATAGATTTATAGCTTCGCTATTGCAATTCCAGGCACCTTATAGCTGGATCAGGTAAACCACTTTCAAAGTGGTATACCGGAGCCAGAAATGGTGCCATAGCGCTAGAATGCGCCTGATTTATGACCTGCTGTAGACCAGGTTTATATATCAGGCGCTTTCTATGCTACTACAATGTGTGCACGCCAAATTTCATACATGCCGCCCACTAAGGGCCTCATGTATGAAAATGGTCTAGGTCTAAAATTCACTTTGTCGCCCATAGCAACCAATCAGAGCGCCCCTTTCATTTCATATAGTGCTTTGGAAAAATTAAAGGGGCGCTCTGATAGGTTGCTATGGGCGACAAAGTGAATTTTAGACCTAGACAATTTTCATACATGTGGCCCTAAGTCTTAGAAAGTGTAAAGTTAGACTAGACAGCCTTGCAATGTGCTACATGTATCATAGTATTGAGAAATCTGGTGCAGGTTAGAACAGTCTAGTCTTTATACCTTTTATAAGTGGACTTATTTTCTGCCACTAACTGAGGCAAAATTTTGCAGCATGGCTTTGCACACAAAGCCACACCCCCTTTCCAAAAAGCCACACCCCTTTCCCTAGACCACATCCCTTTTGTCAGACAAGGCACAGAAGTGTCTGGAAATGGCCCAAAGCACATTATAAATGTAGTATAAAGTATGTACGACAGTATTTTTGGTGCAAATTGTGTCAGAATTCTGGCGCAACTGCCTTGATAAATGTGCCCCCATTAAATCTGAGCTTCAACTTTGTGTACAATTGCAGCTGGTATGTAGTATGTCCTGCTCCAGCCTATGGCCTGGACTAGGATGGGCAATTACAGAGCAAGAAACTTATCACCAGCAGATTAACACATACAAAAGAATGCAGCTGTAGAATTGCTGATGAAGGTGGCAGTGCGGTCAACCAAGAGCAAGACATGTGTGCTTTAGTATATACTGTTATTCACCGGAAAGATTACAGGGGGAACCTTCCTTAGAACTCTGTGCTGTTCCTCTGTTTTTCCGCCTGGGATTGTATTAAAATGGATCCTACACTGCCTGACACTGTCAATACAATGCGGACCATGTAAAAAACCTCCCCTTTACACATAGAAGGGCAATGCTCAGACGCCAATTCATGTATACATTTCCAGGAGGAAAGAGAGAAACCGCAGCAGGTGGCTTCCTAAGGCTGGGTTCACATCACGTTTGACCATACTGCAAAACATGACCATTCTAACATATATGCTAAACGTATCCCAAACGGTTTTATGAAGTATGACATCCGTTTTTTTTTTTTTTTTAACTAACTTCTTTATTGGCGGTCACCTGTTTCAACCTGCAATTTGATTGGGCAGGTCTTTTTCTAGTTTTACGATGGATACAAACGAATAGGTTTACAAAAGTGGGCATGTAGACTAGTATACGTTTCCATTGGCATACATGTAAACATAAAAAGTACCCTGTAATGTACCTGTTTTTAAACAACTTGAAAAAAACAAGCACCCTACATCTTCCATCTCTCAAAGTAAAAAAAAAAAAAAAAAAAACACGACGTAAGGTCATGAAACGGATATCAAGGACATACTGTGACCAAACGTCCAGCCATAGAAGTCAATGTATACGGTTATGGAAAGATGTTAATTTATGTGTGAAATACCAATGTGAACTAAAACAGACCTGGACCAGGAGGTCCTCTGCTTCTGGAAGGAGATGTTGGGGACCGGCTCTACTACACACACCTGTATACCCTCAGTCCTCCACAGACCTCACACATTTTCTTCTTACCATCTCCAAATGTTCTTACTGGTGAGGCAGCATCTAGGATCATTTACTCCCTCCCTGCCCATCTCCTCCACCGGCTCCATCTTCCAAGCCTCCTCAAAGCTGCACTTACTTAACTCCCCAAATCCCGATTCTCTTTCCATCCATTTATCAGGAGATCTGTAATAAGCTGTGGCATCTTTGAAATGCACGATAATATTATATCAGTTACAACCAGATTTCTTCATTTTAAATCTTTTTTTAATACATAGAATTTAAAAGAAAAGTATCCTCCTGTCTTCTCAAGCCTGTGGTATCTACCTCCCCCATCAGCAGGTGCTGTGACCTCTAAATATCAAGTCTTATCATGCGGGAACATACAGACCACGCTAGCTCTCACTGCTGGCTATGCATTACATTTATGTATAACACCAATATGTATGGGGCGGCAGATAAGCCGATTCCACAGCTCTCCGAGAGTGCTGCATACCTCTACCATTCATACACATATATATTCAGCTCTACTAAATGTGTGCATATAAATATAATACCCATAAGTGTGAGCTGTAGGTGTGTATGTATACATATATATATATATATATATATATATATATGCATGTGTATATATAAATAAATAAATATCTAATACATATGAGTATGTGTGTGTATAAATATATATACATACGTTTATGTGTGTATAAATCTAGAATACATATATACGTCTGTGTATATGTATATATATATATATATATGTGTGTGTGTGTGTGTAAATATATGTACATACATGTATGTATATAAATATAAAATGCGGATATATGTGTGTATAAATATATATAATATGTATGTGTATAAATATATAATGCGTGTGTATAAATAAATAATGCATATAAATATAGAACTGGACCTTCAATGATTGGCAAAGTGCTGCCTTCACTGGTGAGTCAAGTTTTCTGTTTCATCGAACGGCTGGACATTGGTGTCAGGCGAGAAACATCAGAGAACACTTATCCATGTGGAAGGCATTCTCAACCGATATGGGTATGAATCCATCCATGCAGATCCCTTACACCCATACATGCGGCTTGACTTCCCAGAGGTGGATGGGATCTTCCAGCAAGACAATGAGACATGTCACACAGCTGGAAATGTCCGACAATGGTTAGAGGACTTCCAAGTACTATCCTGGCCCCTAATTCTCCAGACTTGAACCCAATTGAGCATCTGTTGAACCATCTTGATGGTGGTGTTGGCTCTATGAATCCTCCTGCAGCTGTGGGATGCAGTCAGCATGGCTCCAGATACCTGTGACAACCTACCAGGATCTTATTAAAGGGGTTGTATCGTTTCATTAAATGGCCTTCAGAATAAGGGGACAGTGAAAACAAGCAACTTTGCAATTGGATGTCATTAGCAAAGCTGTCTTGTTTTCACAGTATTTCTTATCTTCGTTTTCTGTAAACACTGTTCCCCAGTCGGATCCCACCTCCTTTCATTTCATTTGCTGCCGGCTCTATTAATTTACATTCTGTCTGGCCCCCAGTCATATTGCAGCTGCTTCTACAATCAGAAAACAGCAGAATTGTGCCTTGTTGCCTAATGCTCCTGTATGTAAGGGGCTGGTAACATTTCACTCTGCACAGCCACCAGCTCCTCAGTGACACTGCAGCTGCTTCTAAAATCAGACAACAGCAGAATTGTGTCTCGGTGCCTAATGCTCCTGAATAGAAGGGAGACCGATCTGTGCTATGGAGGAGTTCATAGAAGACTGGATTTAACTGTAACAAACCTCCAGCTGTGAGAGGAGAAGAGATCAGTGCTCTGATTTCATAGAAGGCTGTCTAGACTGAATGCAGGCCTATGATATGTAAACAGCTCTTACAAAATAAGACTGCAAAAGGAGAGGACAGTGACATGTGGAGGGGGGGGGGGGTCCTTGAAAACACGGACTTGGGAGCGAGAATGAACAGTGAAGAGGGAGGATGATGGCACCCCCTTCATTTAAGAAACACCCAGCTGGGAGGGGAAGAAACGCCCCTGGATTTCAGGAACTGAGAAAATCAAGCTACAAGAGAACAGCCGAACTGATGAAGTGATACATCCCCTTTAAGTCAATTCTGAGCCGTCTAATGGCTGTCCTTGATGCACATGACGGTTACTCTGGATACTATTTGGTAGGCATAATAATGAGACTCAACTGTGCATATATATGCATGGTTCTACTTTGCGGCAGCTGCAAGCAGACAAAACCACCCCCATATAATGGTAGGAAGGATTTCTAGATAACTTGTTAATGGCAATACCATACACCGGGTTCCCCTAAGAAAAACTGTCCAGTTAAAAAAAAAAAAAAAAAAAAAAAAAAAAAAAAAAAAGAAGATATGTCATTGGGGCTAGAGAGGTCCACAACAGAAAAAAAACTAGGACTTCCCTGGCTGTCCCCTGCCACTGTCGCTCCTTTCGACTTCTGAGTTCTTGTCCCGACACAGAGCAGAGGCTCGGGCTCCAATCACTTACCAGAACCTCTTCAATGTATCAGGATGGGAGCCTGGAAGTCGAGAGGAGAGACAGCGATATAGGTATCCGTTTTTTTCTTAGGCTACGCCTACACAGCATTTGTTTATGGTTGGATTTAAGTGGATTTGGTATTCAGAATCCGCAAAAGTCCGTCTGTAGATCATCCCCATAGACCTCAACAGAAGATCCAAGCTGTAGTCTAAACTTCTCTAAACTTTTCTGAGGTCAGATTTCAAATTTGAAATTCGTTAAAAAAAATTTAGAACATGTTCTACAATCCATCATATTTCTATTAAAAACGGCAGAGTATAGGACAGTTCTGTGTTAGTGGGACGGCCGAAATCCCAATATCTACCACAAAATCTGTGCAAAAAAAGTGGTAAAAGACAAAAACAGATTGTAAAATACTTGCAGATTCTAGAACAGAATCAGACGGCATTTTACAATTGCCGTGTAGACGTAGCCTTATTTTGGATCTCCCTTGCCCCAATGATATGTAATTTATTTTTTTTTGTTTTTACTGGACAACCCCTTTGAAGGGAATGTCTCATCAAAAATGACTTCTTGTTTAACCCACGTTTTTATGTTAGACATTTTTTAAGAATTTTTGGTTGTATTTTTTTTTAATTTTCCATATCACTTTCAGTATTTTTTAATAATTCTTAAGACCTGCAGTTTTCACTTTGGCCACTAAGCCTAATAATCCTCTAACACTTCCTGTTCTGTAGAGAAAGATTCTCAGTTGTCTGCTCATTAGCAGCACAAAGAGGGTCAAACTGAAAGGAGACACCAGTGTGAATAGATAACACAGGATCCACCAGTCACAAGAGGAAATAGTCACAGTTCACCCTTTCACCTCCCTGCACACTGATTCTTCCCAGGTCACAGAGCATGACTAGAAGGCCTCGTTCACACGGCTTATTTCTCCGCGGATTGGCGCAGTATTCCGCGCCGGATTTGCACTGCAGTACGGCGCCAATCCGTCGGAGTAATTACGGTAATCCACTGCTCTCATAGAGAACAGTGGATTCCGTCGATCCTCCCCACTCGGCGAATCCGCCGCGGGGGGAGAAAGTGACATGAACATTATTTACGGCGCGTATGCGCCATAAACAATGCATTGTCTATGGAGCCGGGGAGCGGCGCCCCCGACGCGCTCCAGCCCCGCCCCCGTCCCTTATTCACGCCGAATTTGTGAGCGCAATTCGGCTCACAAATCCGTCGGGAATAAGCCGTGTGAACACGGCCGAAAACTCTTCTATAGAAATCAATAGGACTGAGTCAGTCTTAAGTCTCCTATGTGCATGAAGCTACTGTAAAGCATCTCTCGGACTGCTGTTAAAGCAGTGCAAACAAGGCCTAGTGGCCAAAGTGAAAACTGCAAGACTTAAAAATCATTAAAAAAATATTGAAAGTTATATGAAAAATAAAAAAAACACAACCAAAAATTCATGAACAATGTGTTTAACATAAAAATGGGACTTAAAGACTCATTTGAGGACACAATCCCTTTAACATGATTGCAAATGGACACAGTTTGGGTAAAACTGTGGTGTTATTAGCAAAATCATGTGCCTATTTGAGAACTCACCGGGCGTGGTTTCATTTGCATGCAGTTAGCGCAATGCAGCAGTGTACCCCAAAGTAACCTCTCATAGGAGCGCATGCTATCAATTTACCTTGAGGAACCTCAGAAGAAGCTGCTTCAGGTATCCAGACTATATAGTCTATTCTCTTTATTGAGATGCATCACAACCTGCAAAGCTTTATTGAGATTCACAATGTTAACACGGCAGTAAGTAAGGCAGGGAGAAAAAAAACCACCCAAACACCCCACCGCCACGCACTGTTCTGAGTACATTAAAACCCATTCAAGGCTAATGAAGAAATGTTAGGAAAACTGTGAGGTGACCGAGCGGCAGCAAGGCGATTCTGCGTGTTCTTTCGACAATTAACCGCTTTTCCATGTCGCTCGTCGGATGCTGTAAATTTAAATTATTTTCCAGTAAGCGTTAAATAGACTGGTTATTTTGCAGAACTGCCCTAAATAAAACCGGGATAAGTGATATTAATGTCCTATGGTCAGTATTATTGAACCTCGAAAGCAATAAAGTTTATGAGTCGATAAATATTACATTTGCCGGGTTAGTTAAGATTCTGCCCGAGTTCCCGGCGCTTATTACAGATTGTAACCACCAAATCCACAATACATTATTCATATTCGGGGTGTCACCAAAGTGATGGATTGCCGGGAGAGGCTGTCCTTTATATAAATCAACAAATAAAAATGCAAATGCTAACATTTTCGGCTACAACCTTCCCCCTGTCTTGAATGGGGAATGAAAATTTTCACATTATATCGACAGCAAGCAGAGAGGACAATTAACGACCTGCTCCCGGAGTAAGTGGGAGATTAATTTAGCGATGCCGGCTTTTATCACCTGCATATGGAGCTGCACCGGTCAATTCTGGCTACTTGCACTTTTCACTGAAGAGATAATAAAATAAAGAAACAAGTTTAATCTGACATTCCCCCTTCACCGCGTCAGGACTGCAAATGTCACAGTCTCCCCCCTCTCCCTCCTCCACCTTTAGGAAAAAGTTGGACGAAAGAAAAGTTCAAGGTTTGGAGATTTTTTTTATATTCTTCCCTTTTTTCCTCGACTTCTCGGGGAAACTATAAATTATCTCTGCATAAAGATTGCCAAGTGTGAAACCAAATTTCGTATGCGGAGGACACAAGGAAACTCCTTACTGCAAAACTAAGATGCTGATTTATTAATCACTTTGCAGCATAAATCTACATAAACAGTGGAGAAACTTGGTATATCTTTTGCTTTTACTTCTCTTGTACTAATGTTGGACTTAGGGGTATGTTCACACGGAGTATTTGCGGTTTGTATTTCTGCAATACGTCTGCAATACGTCCGAAGACAGCAAATAGCGCAATTCCTAGATCTCACTGACTATGATAACCCGACGTGTTTCCCAGCGCATATTACGTGGCGGGAGAAAGCGACATGCCTTCTTCCCTGTGCTAACGGGGAAAGTGAAGGTCTATGGCAGCAGTACAGAGCATATTAGAAGTAGGCGCTGGCCAGCGTGGACTTCTAAAACACCTGGCGTATTGCGACGCGTATAGTATGTGCCACAATACACCCTGTGAACATATCGTAAAGGCGTGTTCTCACCAAACTGTTTATCAGAACCTGCTGCCGCCTTCAGGCTCCCACTTCAGGTTCAGGCTGAGGGTGGTTCTACAGCAGTGACTGACCTTTTAGCTTTCCTATTCCTAGCTGCTATTCCAAACCGTTTATCAGAACCTGCTGCGGCCTTCAGGCTCCCACTTCAGGTTCAGGCTGAGGGTGGTTCTACAGCAGTGACTGACCTTTTAGCTTTCCTATTCCTAGCTGCTATTCCAAACGGTTTATCAGAACCTGCTGCCGCCTTCAGGCTCCCACTTCAGGTTCAGGCTGAGGGTGGTTCTACAGCAGTGACTGACCTTTTAGCTTTCCTATTCCTAGCTGCTATTCCAAACGGTTTATCAGAACCTGCTGCCGCCTTCAGGCTCCCACTTCAGGTCCAGGCTGTGGGCGGTTCTACAGCAGTGACTGACCTTTTAGCTCTGCTATTCCTAGCTGCTATTCCAAACCGTTTATCAGAACCTGCTGCCGCCTTCAGGCTCTCAATTCTGGTTCAGGCTGTGGGTGGTTCTACAGCAGTGACAGACCTTTTAGCTCTGCTATTCCTAGCTGAGCTTGTTGGTGACATTGGTGGCGGAAGGGTTTTAACAGCAGGGCACAGGGCTACAGAGCTCTAAAGGGTTAAAGCTCGTCAGGATGATAAATGCGCTCGTGTGACATCACCATGGTCGACCATGGCAGCTGGAGCAATGAATGCAGAAAGAGATGGTCGGTAAGTAGAGAAGCTTGTGTACACAAGCAGGAGAAAAAACTGCTCTCACTCTGTAATGAAGTAAAATCAGAACAGCAATGTATTTGGTAATAGTGTTTATTTACCTTTGCCTTCATATTTAAAGCTAATCTATGTGGTGAGAAAACATTTAAATACTCCATTTACATTTAAGGCTGCAGTCAAAATTCTGTTGGCTTTCATGTCACTTCTCCTCTCTTCTGGTCAGTAATAGAGACCAAGTCACAGCATAAGAGATTTCTTTTTCAACAATCATCTAGGAGTTACGGTTCTGGCTACTTGCCCTTCCACTGGGAAGAAATGCGTATGTTTCGTTTCTGGACTAAAGGACTGCTTGAGGAATGTTCCAATATGGTGCCAAAACGTTGTCTTTTGATGAATAATAAACTGGTTTGTGCTTGATTTAGAGGGCTTTATGCAGTGCTAATATACTGGTATCGCTGCCGGTTCATGGTCTATACAAAGCATACGCTGCCATGGTCGGCCATGGAAACTGTAGTCATCAGACTGAAATCATGCAATAATCGGATATACTTGCATCATGCATTATACTCCTCCCACATCCACACCTCACATTTTTATGACCACTTCCTACGTTTGACATTCACATGTGCTAAGCTGGCTTACTGGGTATATAAGATGTGCCATAGACTGGGTGCACACATATTCCTCATTGCGGTCATTTGTAAAATGGGAGATTTCTTAAAGCTGTAAAAAAAGATGACTATTGGCTTTCAGGCCAACGGTGGCGGTATTTCTGAAACAGTGCAGTTTGTGAACTGTTCGCGTGCTCTTGTGGTGAAAGTGCATCGTGAGTGGACAAATGGCAGCATGATGAATAAGCAACATGGAAACAGCAAGCACCACATGTCATACACAGGCGCGCAAGGGCGACTGACACATACAGTGCAGAAGCTCACCGCCTAGATGAACCATGGGGCTAGCAGATGTGTCTAACACACAGTTTTGCGAATCCTACTGTGTATGGGGCTCCAGTTTTCATGGCAGTATCAGAATTGGGCCTCTGCTGACTGGCAAAGGGTTGTCTTCTTCAATGAGTCATGTTTTCTGCTTTATAAAATGGCCAGATGAACAAACACTCTGCAACCATTGCTGGAAGGACACAAGCTGGTGTGGGGACTGTTTCTGGACCATTCATGTGGAAGGCACTCAATTTCTCGATTTGGGTATGAACCCATGCTTGGAGATCACATACATCCACACATTCAGATCGTTTTGTGGGAGTCTTCAGCGAGATAATGTGATATGTTACATGGCTAGAAATGCCTGACATCGGTTGGATGAATATGAGCAAGACTTCAAAGTACTACCCTGGCCCCTAATTCCCCAGACTTGAACCCAACCAAGCATCTTGATGGTGATGTTGGCTCTATGGATCCTCCAGCAGCTATGGGATGCAGTCAGCATGGCTTCAGATACCTGTCACAACCTACCAGGACCTTACCTCAGCCCGTCGAGCTGCTGTGCAAACTGCAAACAGCGGGTACTCTGGAAATTATGTGGTGGTCATAATAATGTGATTTGACTGTGTAGTTTACCCTTGTGTTTCATGGCAAATGCACAGCTCCAGACCAAAGCAATAGATGATGATGTTCTAGTGTGTGAATGTGTTGCTATATGGGCGTATTATAAAGTGTTTAATGCTATGCTTTATTCTTCCTTTCTGACTGTGCCACTGGGCCGCCTTATTTCATTGCTTTTAAGTATTACTCCCCTGTCTAAATCCCATCTGGTGGGAGGTATAGTGTACGCCCAAGATATTATAGTTATATACTTGGTTATACATTAAAGTTAGTTAGAAAGCCTACGTCTGGCACAATGAGCTTGGGGATACAGAATTTTCTTTTTTTTCAGTATTCTCATGTAAATGTGTCCAGGACTCCTAGAGAAAGCCGCTGACTCCTACTTCCCCCGCCCACACACAGTGATTGACAGCTTCTCTTGTATACATGGAAAGATCTGTCAATCACTGTGTGGGCAGGAGAAGTGGGAGTCATAGGCGTCTCTACGAGTCCTGGCAGCATTTACATAAAAAACTGAATCAAACAACAGGAAATGATATAACCTGAGCTCAGCATCACCTCTTCTAACCTACGTTGCCCTTAGAGAGCTACATGATTGAGACACTTTAAACAGGATAAGATAGCCTTCATATGAAGAATCCCAATTATACCCACAAACCATGGCTGAGGAGTCGGAGTCGTGGAGTTGGAGTCGGTGGCTATTTTGCAGGAGTCGGAATCGCCAAAAAATGGACCGACTCCGACTCCCAAAATATATAATAAGTTGGTCCAGTTAGTTCAATGCAAAGAGCAAGAGGCAATGGGTCCGGCCAGTGCTGCTGCTCCCATATCTTCAGCCTCATTACATGAAGAGTGTAATTGATGACATGGAGCAGGCAAAGCGCTGCCCCAGGGGAAAAGATTCTTCTCCCAGGGCAAACAGATTTCAGCAACATTTTTCCTCTGCTTTCAAAGAAGTAGAAGAGTCCAACCATTCATCAAAACTGACTGTGGCTGAGGCAATTCCTTTATACCCTGACATTGTTAGAGATGTTGCCCCTGTGGTCACCGCGTTGCCCCCAAGTTAGTGTAGAGAGGCCGTTCTCTAGCCTGGAAATAATGAGATCAGATGTGAGGTCATGTATGCAGGATCTGATACAGGCGATACTATTTCTCAGAACAAATTCAGAAACTCCACAAATGTTCCTGCAGTGTTTTGCATAATTAAAATTTTTTGGTGTCCTAAAGTCATGTCCAATAAATATATTTTACACTAACAAGCAAAATGGTAACAATGTTTTGAAATTGTGACTTTCAGGCTCCATATCTCACCCTCCACTACAGCTTTGTACATGAGGCTACTGTAATTTTATATACAGTCATCTTACATATCTTATGCAAAAACTTGACTGGCTAATATTTAGCATCTGCTTAGTTACTGTTTTGCTCCTAAAAATCAAAATGTTAATTTTTATTATTTTGTTAGTATTTGGTAAATCCACCTTTGGTTTTCAATACTGCCTGAATCCTTCTGGGCTCTGGATCAGATTCAAGCACATCTTGACCAAAATCTGATCGCAGGTCTCATCTACACGTTCCCAATGTTGGTGCAGACTGGACTTGGATACAAATACAGCTTTTTCTTCAACTCTACCCACAAGTGTTCAAAAGATCAAAACATTGTTACCCTTTTGCTTATCAGTGTCTGTTCTAACTAAATAGCTTGATTATTGTATCATAAGTTGATAAACAGCCTGATGTTACCATTTTACTACAGTAAATGTATTACTTAAACATGTGCCGTGTATGAGGGAGTCAGGAGTCGGAGGTTTGGGAAATTGAGGAGTCTGAGTCGGGGCTTTGGCTTGCCGACTCCATAGCCCTGCCACAATCTCCCTTCACTGATCAGCCTAGAACACATTTACTTTCCAATGGAAATCTACATGTTCACATTATTAGGTTTCAGAGGCTGTGAACTCCTTTGCATTTATTTATTTCACTGTTTACTTGCTCATTGAAAAGAGTCTACCATTTAGTTTAGCGTCTGTGCAGCTCCTTCACACAGCTGGTTATTCTGCTGCTTCTGTCATAGATCACTACTCTTGGCATATTTCTCCCTCTACTCTCCAAATGTTACAGACAGCAGCATGGAGGATTGTACACAGCAAATCAGAATGTGGAAAGAAAAAGCATCCAAGTCTTCGGAGAGGGCAGATCAGGCTGTAAATAGGAAGGAAGGAAGCTGTGCTGAAACACAACAGAGTCAAGACGGCAGCATCCTGGACACACAGTAAACGGACATCCAGCATGTATAACTTGGAGAGACACAGCCATGGGAGAAAATCTGTAACTAGTATCAGGCTTTAAACTAAATATCACGGGGCCCGAAAGTAAATCAAGGACAGACAGTCCCCAGGTTACAAACGGGGATAGGGACTGTAGGTTTGTTCTTAAGTTGAATTTGTATGTTAGTCGAAAGAGGTAGATTTATTAAATGTAATTCCAGCAAAAAAAATTTTTTAGTTTTGGATAGTGCAGGAAACAGTTTTTACATTTGTTTTGCCGTCTGTGCCCTTTTTTTAGGAGATTTCACCTAACGTTCTGTATCTCATGAGCAGCTGTGGCATGCTGGCACTTGGTTATCATGGTGCGTGACTCAGTGTTGAATGTCAGCCACGCCCCATAAGTCTCCGTTTGTAACTAGGGGACGTATGTAAGTCGGAATGATGCAAGTCGGGGACTGCCTTTACTTGAAGCAACCTTAATTTAGTTAACCCACTGCTGATTAGGTAGGATATGCATAATATATATATTTACTTCCAACCTGTCTGCCGGTCGGGGAGGTGAACAGGAGACCCAGTGAGAAGACCAACAGAGGCAGCACTGGAACAAAGGTGAGCATGGCTCAGCTTTAGGGACCAGTTTAGACAGCCCTAGTCACATGAATTCACATGTTTTAGGTTTAGGGTCTCAGATTATCGGAGGCAAAGGTGGCGGCGCTTTAAGTTTTGGCTTTTTTTTTTTATTTAGTCTCAGCAGCAGTCACTTATTTTATAGGAATGACCAGGACAACCCTTTAACAGCAAATGTTCCTAGAAATCCTACAAACGTTATGCCATTAGCAGGGCTACACGCAACCTTTTCCCCCCACATGGGAAAACCTGAGTTTGCCACCGAAGGCCTATCTGTGCCACAGTGTCGTGGGTGCAAGGGGTCAACACTAGATCACAGGTCAGTCTCACACTTGTACCTTTCCCAGGCAAAAGTGTGCAAATCATGCAGAACTGTTAAAGTTTTGGACTTTAACCCTTTAGCACAAATGTATGTACCCAAACATAAAAAACGGTGCTATGGGGCAGACCAACTCGCTGCATGCACAGTGGGTGATGATTGTTACATACAGCTGACAACCACCACAGGCAGCCAGGGTTTAAAGCGACATGTATGAACTTTGGTGCAGGCAGTCCAGTTATTATTATTATCATTTATTTTGGAGCGCCCTTGATTCCAGGGCGCTGTACATTTCAGGCAGGTACATAAATAACATTGGTCAAACAATTACAAAGTGACAATAAGTGACTAACAACTGGTACAGAGGGAGAGAGGTCCCTGCCCGCGAGGGCTTACAATCTACAGGGGGGGTGAAGAGACAGAAGGTGAGGGCAGACATGTTTGTGGGGCGGAGCAGTGCAACAAGGTTAATGTTGGTTATAGGCAATCCTGAAAGTGGTTTTCAGGTTACGTTTGAAGCCCATGAAGGAC
>JAODAL010033965.1:0-44905 GCA_025379985.1 Phyllomedusa bahiana | reverse complement strand
ACACGGGCACGTATATCAGTGGCATCACGGGTATAAATTCCTAGTACAGGGCACAGTAGTGTCTATGGCACACTGGGTATAGAAAATTTTCCCTAGTACAGGGCACAGTAGTGACTAGTGGCATCACTGGGTATAGAATACCCCTTAGTACAGGGCACTAGGACTAGGGGGATACTGGGTTGAAAAAATTCCCTAGTACACGGGACAGTAGTGATCTAGGGGCTCACGGGGTATAGACAACCCTTACAGGGGGCACAGTAGTATCATGGCATCACGGGTATAGAATACCCCTTCAGGGGCACAGTAGATCAGTGGCATCACGGGTTAAAAACATCCCTATCCGGCACGTAGTGATCGGGGCATCCGGGGTATAGAACATCCCTATACAGGCACAGTATATCTGTGGCATACGGGGTAAGAATACCCCTAGTACACGGGCACAGTATTGATCTAGGGGGCATACTGGGTAAAACCCTACCCCTAGACACGCCAGTAGTACTAGTGCCACTGGGTAAAACACTATCCCATTACAGGACAGTATGACTAGTGGCATCAGGGTATAGCCTTCCCATAACGGGCACGTGTGATCAGTGGCATCACGGGGTATGACATATCCAGTACAGGGGCACAGAGTGATTGTGGCATCAGGGGTATAGAACATCCCTAGTAACGGGACAGTAGTGATCTATGGCATACTGGAAGAACTACCCAGACAGGGGGGCACAGTAGTGTCAGGGCATCAGGGGTATAGCATTCCAGTACACGGGCACAGTAGGATCCGTGCATCACTGGGTATGGGCATTTCCCCTAGTACCGGGCACAGTATGATCTATGGCACAAGGGGTATAGACATTTTCCTATTACACGGGGAAAGTATGATCTAGGGCATCACTTTTAAAAGACAATATCCCTATAAAAGGGGCCACAGAAAGTGATTTTAAGTGGCATCACTGGGTTAGACAGAAACCCTAGTACAGGGGGAAACCATTTAGTGATCAAAGGGGCATCAGGGGTTATGAATTTTCCCTATTCAGGGCCACAAAAGTGATCAAGTGGCATCACGGGTTTTAGGACCCCACCCCAATTGCCAACGGGCCCCTTTAGTGATTTTATTGGCTAAATGGGTAAAAAAGGACATATCCTTTATAAAGGGCACAGTAGTGATCTATTTGGCATCACGGGTATAGACACTATCCCAAGTAAAGGGAAACAGTATGCTATTGGAATCACTGGGTATAAACCACTATCCTATAAAAACGGGCCCCACAGTAGTAAAATTTTATGGCACACTGGGAAATAGACAAAAAACCCTGGGTTAAAACGGGAAAGGTAGTGATTTTAATGGCACCCACTGGGTAAAGACAGTATCCCTAGTACACGGGCCAGAAATTGTTTAGTGGCTTCACTGGGATAAAACAATCCCAATTTTAAAAAGGGGGACAGTTTAAACTGTGGCACCCACGGGGAAAAAGGGGACATATCCCTATTTCACGGGCACGGGTAGTGCTCTGGCATCACTGGGGTATGGGACAACTATCCCGGGTACCAGGGGCACAGAAGGATCTAGGGGATCACGGGGTTATGGGACAACCCCTTTGTACATGGGGAAACAGAAATTAACAGATTTTGGCAAAACTGGGAAAAAAAACTACTCTATAAAACGGGGCACCGTAGTGTTTTCTAGGGGCATCACGGGTTTATAGCCAGTTCCCAAGTACCCGGGGGCCAAAAGGTGATCTAGGCATCACGGGGTAAAAGACCTTCCCTGGGTTAAAAAAAACGGGAAACATTTGGGTGACTAGGGGGCATCATTTGGAATAACATACCTCAGTACAGGGCCCACCGTAATTAACAAAGGTGGAAAACACTGGGAAAGACATTATCTCAATACAAGGGCAAGTAGTGATCTAGTGGAAACACGGGGTAAAAGAAAATAATCCCTGTACATGGGCACATTATAAATCAAGGGGAAACGGGGGGTATAGCCATTAATCCCTAGTCCCAGGGCACAGTAGTGATCAAGTGGATCAACTGGGTATAGACAAAATTTTTTTTCCCAAGTATTTCATCCCGGGAAGGCCCCAAGTAGTGATCTAGGGGAATCATTTGGGTAAAGACACTATCCCAATCCCACGGGCACAGTATTTATCTATTTGGCAATCATTTTGGGTATAGACATATCCCTATTTCAGGCAAAAGTAAGTAAACTAGGGGCATACTGGGGAAATTATTTGGGGGTGTGACAAAAACCAATTCCCTAGTACCCGGCACAGTATGATCAGGGCATCACGGGGTTATAGACCCATCCCTATAACACTTGGCAACAAAGGATCTAGGGAAATCACGGGGTTTTAAAAGACATTATCCCGGGTACAACGGGCCCCGGAAGTGCCCCTAGGGGCCCATAAAACGGGGTATAGAACTTTTCCCAAGAACACGGGCACAGTAGTGATCAGGGGCATCCCCGGGAAAAATAGACAAAATCCCTTTTACTCTGGGCACAGTATTGATCTATTGGCATAAATTTGGGGGTTAGACACTGTCCCTATACGGGGGCCCAACAGAATTAAACTAGTGGACACACGGGAAAAAGGGCCCATTATCCTATTACAAACTTGGCACAGAAATAAATCAGGGGAAAACACGGGGTTATAGACAAAATCCCTAGAAACAGGGGCACATTTGTAACTATTTGGCATCACGGGAAATAGAATATCCCGTTTTACAGGGGGCAAAAGAAATTTGTTTCTATTTGGCATCACTGGGTTTAGAAAAACATCCCTAGTAAAAGGGGCCCACAGTAGGTTCTATGGAAAACACTGGGTATAGACAATCTCAAAGTAAAAGGGCACATTTATTTGATCAAGTGGCATCAATGGGTATAAACACTACCCCTTATTTAAAAACGGCACAGAAGGGTTTCTATTTCCCACACGGGTATAGATTTTTATCTCTAGAAAAACGGGCACGTAGTGACCCTAGGGGATCATTTGGGTTAGCCCAAAACCTATTACACGGGCACAGTATTGATTAGGGGAAACACGGGGTATGGGAAGGTATCCCTATACAGGGAACAGAGGGGAACCCTATTCATCACGGGGGTATAAAACATTCCCCCCCTAGAACACGGACAGTAGTGATCTAGGGGGCATCACGGGGTTTTGACACCCCCCCGTACACGGGCACAGTATTGGATTTTTTTTGGCCATTGGGTATGGGACATATCCCTAGTAAAAGGTCACAGCGGGAAAACTAGTGGCACCCACGGGTAAAAGACCCCAAAATCCCAAGTAAAACGGGCACAGTTTTTCCCTAGTGGCATAAAGGGTTTATAGAACAATCCCTAGTACAGGGGCACAGTGGGGGGGTTTCTAGGGGCCTCACGGGTAAAAGACAACCTTCCCAAGTACAGGGGCACAGTAGAATTTTGTGGAAATCACTGGGGTATGGGACACATCCCTATAAAACGGGGCATCAGTAGTCCTTTTGGCATCACTGGGTTAAAAAGACAGTATCCCTAGTACACGGGCACAGTTTTAATCTAGGGGGCATCAGGGGTATAACAGTATCCCAATTTCCAAGGGCACAAAAGTGTTCTAGGGGCCCAACACGGGGGTTAAAATTTTTAGCCCTGGGAAACAGGGCCACGGGGTTTTGCGGTTTTTATTTTGGGAAATTAACTGTGAATAGGGAAAACCCCTATCCCTAGTTAAGGGCCCAGTAAGTATCTGGGTTGCATCACGGGGAAAAAGGGACACAAACCCTGGGTAAAACGGGCCACAAGTAGGGATCAAGTGGCATCACGGGGGGTATAGACACAATCCCTATCCCCCCGTCAGCAGGGGAAGGGAAAGAACCCTTATGGGAAACGTAGGAGGTACCCTTAAAACCCCATCCCTAGTAAAAGGGGGCACGGGATTATCTAGTGGCACCCACTGGGAAAGACACAACCCCTATTACACGGGCACGGGAAGTAAATCTGGGGGGAAAATCACGGGGATATGGGCACTATCCCTAGCCACGTCCAGTAGAATCTGGGTTGTCTTCACTGGGTATAAACATTTTCCCTATTACAAAGGGGCACAGTAGGGACTAGGGGGCACCCACGGGTATAAGCACTTCCCAAGTACAACGGGCAAAAGTAGTGATCAAGTGGCATCACGGGGTATAGACAGTACCCCCGAGAAACCCCGGGAAACAGTAGTGATCTCGGGAAATCACGGGGTTAAGACACATCCCTAGTAAAGGGAAACAGTTTGTACTAGTGGCATCACTGGAAAGAAAAAACCCTAGAACAGGCACAGTATTTACAGGGGCATCACGGGGTATAGACAGAAACCCTCAAGTAAAAGGGGCACAGTAGTGTTTCAAGGGGGCATCACTGGGTATAAAAACCCATTCCCTATACCGGGCACGGGTAGTGACCCCAGTGGCATCAAGGGTTTATAGACAAAATTCCCTGGGAACAGTCCGGGCACAAGTAGGGGAACTATTTTGGCATCACGGGAAATAACAACCCCTTTAGTAAAAACGGGCACAGTATGTTTTTGGGTATCACGGGGTTATAAGAAACCTGGCCCCAAAGGAACAAAATGTCAAGTCACAGGGATAAACAAACCCTAGTACAGGGACAGAAGTGATCTAGTGGAAACACGGGTTTAGAGCACTTCCCAAGTAAAAAAACGGGCACGTAGTGTTCGGGTGGCAACAGGGGGAAAGACACCCCCCCTTATTTACAGGGCACAGTAGGGGATCAAATTTGGCATCACGGTTTAGACACTATCCCTAGTAAAAGGGGGCACATTTGGGGGAAATCAAGTGGCCCACTGGGTTAGACACAAATCCCTAGGTAAAACCTGGCACTAGGGGATCTAGTGGAAACACTGGTATAGACATTTATCCCTATAACCGGGGCACAAAAAGTTGATCTAGTGGCATCATTTGGGTTTTATGGGTGAACACTACCCCTAGTACACCCCCAGTAGGGGGACTGGGTGGCATCACTGGGTATAGACAACCCCTAAAAAAAACGGGCACATTTAAGGACTAGGGGCCCATACGGGAAATAGACCAGAATCCCAAGTCCACGGGGGCACAGTGTGATCAAAGTGGCATCACGGGATAGACATTTATCCCTATTTAAAAACCGGGTCACAGAAGTGATTTTCGTGGCATCACGGGGTATAAGCCCATATCCCTAGTAAAAAGGGCACAAAATTTATCTAGTGGCTTCACGGGTAAAGAACAAAACCCTATACAGGGGCACAGTATGATCTAGTGGCATCACAGGGTATAGACACTATCCCAACCCCCAACGGGCACAGTATTTGATCTAGGGGGGCATCATTTGGTAAAGACCTTATCCCCTAAAACCACGGGCAAAAGTATTGTTTCTTTGGGCCCATCACGGTTATAAGAAAACAAACCCAATACAGGGCAAAAAAGGATCTAGGGGCATCACCGGGGGATAGGAACATTTATCCCTAGTACAGGGGCACAGTATGACCCGTGGCATCACGGGGTATGGGACAAAACCCTAGTCCAGGGGCCAGGTTTTAAAGGACAATCGCTTTGGGGTTGCCCCTACCCCAAACACGGGCCCCGTGGACAGTGGCATCCCGGGGGTTTAAAAAACCCTTGTCCCTAGTACACGGGCCCCGTAAAAACTAGGGAAACACTGGGGTATGGCCATTCCCCTAGAACCCAAGGGGCACAGAAAGTAAATTCTGGGCATCCCGGTTAAAAAACTACCCTTTAGTCCCGGGGCACAGTAGGGGAACTAGTGTAAAACACGGGGTATAACATATCCCTATAACGGGGGCACGGGTAGTAATCTTGGCACCATTTGGAAATAGACATATCCTATTCCACGGGCACAGTATTGATCTAGTTGGCAATCACGGGGAAAAGAAAAACCAATCCCTATTAAAAACCCCCGGCACGTAAAACTATGGCCCCACAGGTCTTGGAAAAAAACCCCAAAACAGGAAAAGTGGGTTTTAAAACCCTTTCCTGGGTATAAACCCCCAAAAGGGAACAGAAACAATCAAATTTTGATACCATCCTTGCCAGGGCATCAAAATCATCCCCTTTTACATCCAAAAAGGTTCTGGGCAAAACAGGAAAAACCCACCCCCTGGTAAAACTAACTTAAAACCCCGGGGCCCACAAACCACCCCTTGCCCCGGGGCCCAAAAAGAAGGCCCGCCCCCCAATGTAAAACCCTTTTCCTCACGGGCCCCAATACAAACCCAAAAAACACTAACCCAAACACCACAAACCAAACAATGCACCCCCCAAAAAAACCCAAAACCAGAACGAGGGCCAAAGAAAATACCCTAGCCCCCCCCAAAAGGGAATCGGGGCCCCCCACCCCCAAACAGTAACCCCCATCCACCCCATAACAGTCCAAACGGAAGGCCTACCCCCACCCCAATTTTAAATCACTATATAAAACCCAAAAATACACCCCCCCAAGAAACTCTCAAAACCGGGAAAAAACCCCAAATCCCAAAAGGGCAAATACCAAGGGGGCAAAAAAACAAAACCCAAACCAACGGGCCGAGGCCCCCCAACCCAACCACTTAAACACTCCCCCCCGTCCCCCAAACCAGATTAAACCCAAGGAAACCCCAAAATAAAACCCCCTTTAAAACCGGCCAAAAGGGGCCCAAACCCCTTAAAAACATCCAGCTTTCACAAAACCCCCGGGGCCAACAAACACCCCCCAAAACCCCCGGGGATCCCCAAAAGGGAAGCCACCCCCCATACTTTCCCCTTGACAAACAACTTAATACAAACCCAAAAAACCGGGGCCCACCGAAGAAACCCATCACAAAACACCCCCCCGCCCCCCCAAAAACCGAAACAACCCCATAAAACCCCACCCATACACCCCCCAGAGACCGGGGAAAACAAAATGCCCCCCAGGGGACAGTAATTTTCCCCCGGGGAAAAAACCCCCCGACACCACGGGCGGGGCCCCCTTTTCCCTCCCCCCCTTTCCCGGGGCCTGGGAACGGGGCCACCTTTTCCAAAAACCCCTACCCGGGGCAAAAGGTTATTTTTTTTCCCATCACTGGGTATAGACACTACCCTACCAGGGGCAGAGAAAGTGATCTAGGGGAAACCCCTTTGGGTATAACAGTATCCCTAAAAAACCGGGCACAGTAGTGACCCTCGGGGCATCGGGGGGTTTAATAGACACTACCCCCTTAGAAAAAGGGGCACAGTAGTGATTCAGTTGGCACCCAACCGGGGTTTAGACACTATCCCTAGTACACGGGCACAGTAGTGATCAGGGGCATCACTGGGTTTTTGAAACCAACCCTGTAAAAACGTTCAAGTATTTATTTATGGCATCCCTTTTGGGTTTTTTTAAGGGGACCCCAAATCCCAAATTAAAAAAACGGGCAAAGTAGTGACTGGGGCATAAACGGTTTATAAAAACACCCCCCCTTTAGTAAAACGCCCAGTATGATCTAGTGGCATAAACTGGGTATAGACACCATCCCTGGGAAACAACGGGCACAGTATTTATCTATTTTGGCATCCACGGGTTTTTATAGAAAACCATCCCTATTTTACACGGCACAGTAGTAAACCCGGGGCCCATTTGGGTATAAAACACCATCCCTATACACGGGCACAGAAGTGATCTTTTTCATCACTGGGAAAAAGACACGCCCTAGTACACGGGCACAGAAAGTGATCCTAGTGGCATCACTGGGTTTTAGAAACCACCCCTAGTACACGGGCACAGATGTTTCTATTGGAAATCACGGGGTAAAGACACGCCCCTAGTAAAACCGGGCCCGTAGTGATCTATTGGCCTCACGGGGAATACCCCCCAAACCCATACATGGGCACAGTAGGGGATCTAGGGCATCATTTGGGTTTTAGACCCCCATCCCTAGTAAAAAGGGGCACAGAAAGTAAATCTGGGGCCATCACGGGGTTAATAGACAGAAATCCTAGTACCCCGGGCAAAGTAGTAAACTATTTGCATCACGGGTATAGACATTACCCCCTATACAGGGGGCACGTAGGGGATCTAGTGGAAACACGGGTATAGACACTATCCCTATACAGGGGCACAGTATGATCGAGGGGCCATCACTGGGTATAACACCATCCCTATACCCCGGGCACAGTAGTAACTAGGGGCCCAATCACGGGGTTTATGACCCAAACCCTTTAAGAAACCCCGGGCCCGAAATTTGACTAGGGGGAAAACACGGGGTTATAGACATATTCCCTTTAAAAAACAGGGAAAACAGTAGTGATCTAGGGGCATCACTGGGTATAGCCCACCATCCCTAGTCCCAAGGGGCACAGTATTAAACTAGGGGCCCATCACGGGGAAATAGACAAAACCCCCTAGTACACAGGCACAGTAGTGTCAAATTGGAAACACTGGAAAAGAAAAGTACCCTCCTATAAAACCGGGACAGTAGTAAACTCGTGGCATCATTTGGGTTTTTAAAACCACTACCCTAGTACACGGGAAACATATTTAAACTTGGTTATCACGGGGTATAGACACTACCCAAAAGTACACAGGAAAACAGTGGACTAGGGGGAAATCACTGGGTATAGACAGTTTCTATAAAACGGGCACGGGAATGATCTATTTGGCATCACTGGTATAACCTATCCCTAGTACAGGGCACAGTAGTAAACTTTTGGCACACGGGTATAGACACTATCCAAGAACCGGCACAGTAGTGATCTAGGGGCCCAAATTTGGGTATAGACACAATCTCTAGTACAACGGGCACATTTAAAGACCTAGTGGCATCACTGGGAAAAAGAAAACTATCCCTATTTAAAAAAGGGGGCACAGTATTTGATCAGGCATCACTGGGAAAGACACATCCTAGTAAAAGGGGCCAGTAGTGTAATCAAAGGCATCACTGGGTTTAGACACTACCCCTACCCAAAGGGGCACAGAAAATGACCAATTTGGCACCCACTGGGTATAGACCAAACGCCTAGTACACGGGGCCCACAGTTTTGAACTAGGGGCATCACAGGGGTTATAAGACGGTATCCCAAATTACCCCCGGCCCACAGTAGTGATCAAGGGGTGGCATCACGGGGTATAGCCCAGTATCCCTATTACAGGGGCACAGAAAGTGATCAAATTGGCATCACTGGGAAAAAGACACTACCCCTAGTCCCAAGGGGCACAGAAAGGGATCTAGTGGCATCATTTGTGTATAAAACCTACCCCTATACACAGCAAAAGTAGTGATTAGTGGCTTTCACGGGGGATAGAAAAAAAAAAAAACTATCCCAGACCCGGGAAACAGAAAGTGACCCTAGTGGCTTTCACTGGTAAAGACACTATCCCAAATAAAAGGGGCAAAGTAGGGGATCTGGGAGGGCATCACGGGGAAAAAGACAAAACCCCTAGTACAGGGGCAAAAGTGGGAAAATTCAATGGCATCACTTTTGTATAGACAGAAACTCAAGTACACGGGAAACGGTGGGGAAACTAGGCCTTTCACGGGGCATGCCCCCGGGTTCCCTAGTCCCAACGCACAGTAGTGATCAAGGGGCCCATCACCGGGGGTTATAACAGTATCTCATAAAAGGGGCCCAAAAGTAGGATCTAGGGGGCATCACGGGTTTAAAGCCCATTATCTCTATACATGGCACAGTAGTGATCTAGGGGCTTCACGGGAAATTGAAAATATCTCAAGTAAAGGGGCACAGTAGGGATTAGTGGCATCACGGGGCTTTGACACCGTCCCTATTACAGGGGAAAAACAGTTATGATAGTCCCATCACTGGGTATAGAAAACCCCCCCTATTAAAACGGCACAGTAGTGATCTAGGGCCTCACGGGGTATAGCCCAAATCCCAATAAAACGGGAAACGGGTAGTGATCTCGTGGCATCACTGGGTATAGACACTATCCCTAGTACAGGGGCACAGTAGTGATCAAAGGGCAACACTGGTATGGACACTTTTCCCTAGTAAAACGGGCACAGAAAGTGATCTAGGGGGCATCACGGGTAAAGACGGGTACCCCTAGAAAAAAGGGGCACAGTAGTGATCTAGGGGCATCAAGGTGTAAAAAACCCCCAATCCCTAGTACTACGGGCACAGAGTGATCTATTGGCATCACGGGGGTATATACACCACCCCAAATTACAACGAGCACAGTATGACAATTGCATCACGGGGTATAAAACACACCCCTAGTAAAAACCGGGCACAAAAGTGATCTAGGGGCATCACGGGGGGGTTTGGGGGGAAAGGACATTTACCCCCTAGTACCGGCAAAAGTAGTGATCTAGTGGCATAAACGGGGTATAATATTTCCCTAGAACACGGGCATGGGGTAGTATCTAGGGGCATCATTTGGGTTTAAAAGACACAAACCCAACCCCACGGCAATAAGACCTAGGGAAATCACTGGGTATGGGGAACAGTATCCCTAGTAAAAACGGGCCACAGTAGTATCTCGGGGCCCATCACGGGGTTTTATGACCCTATCCTAGTAAAAGGGGAACAGTAGTGATCTAGGGGCATCACTGGGTATAAGACAGTATCCCAGAAACATGGGCACATATGATCTAGGGGCATAAACGGGGTTTAATAAAACCACCCCCTAAAAGAGGGGGGCACAGTATTGAACTAGTGGAAATCACTTTTATAGACACCACCCCTAGTACACCGGCACGGGTAGTGATCAATGGCATAAATTGGTAAAGAAAACCACCCTGGGTAAAAGGGGCACATTAGTGATCCCCGTGGAAACACGGGGTTATGGGAAAAAACCTCCCTAGTACAAACGGCACAGTAGGGATCTCGGGGGCATCACTGGGAATAGCACTATCCCTAGTAATGGGCACAGTAGGCCCCTAGTGGCATAAACTGGGTAAGACAGTTCCCTATAAAAGGGGCAAAGTTAAATCAAGTAAAAACACGGGGATAAAACACTCCCCCCTATACAGGGGGCACAGAATTAAATTAGTGGCATAAATTTGGGATAGACAGTATCTCTAGTACAAACGGGCACAGTAGGATTTTAGTGGCATAAACGGGGTATGGGGACAGTATCTCAATACATGGGAAACGGGTAGTGTTCTAGTGCATCACGGGTTTAAAAACATTAATCTCTAGTACACGGGCACAGTATGATCAAAGTGGATCAGGGGTTTTATAGACACTATCCCTGTACAGGGCAACAGTGGGAATCTATGGCTTTCACTGGGAATAGACAGTATCCTAGTACCGGCACAGTAGGATCTAGGGCATCACTGGTAAAAGGCCCAACTATCCCAAATTAAAACGGGCACAGTTAGTGATCTAGGGGGCATCATTTGGTTATAACACTATCCCTAGTAAAAAACCCGGGCACAGAAGTGACTAGTGGCATCACTGGGAATCGACATTATCTCTAGTACAGGGGCCCCAGTAGGGATCTAGGGGCACACTGGGTATAGACGGGTACCCCTAGTACATGGGCACAGAAAAGTGTCTAGTGGCACCCAACGGGGTAAGACAGTTCCCATTCCCCGGGGGCCACAGTAGTTTTTCTTTTTTGGGCATCACGGGGAAGCCCAACTATCCCAAAAACCCCGGGCACATAATGATCTAGTGGAAATCACTGTTAAGACACCACCCCCCAAACACGGGAAACAGCAGTAAACTAGGGGCTTCACGGGGTATGAAAAGAAATCCCTAGTAAAAAGGGGCCCAAGAAATTAAATCTAGTGGAAAACCCAGGGTATAAAACATTTTTCCCTAGAAAAAGGGAAAACCGTTAGTGATCTAGGGGCATAAACTGGGTATAGATACTTTTCCCTAAACCAAGGGCACAGAAAGTGACTTTTTTGGGCACCCCCCAACTGGTATAAACACTGTCCCTATTACACGGGAAACAGTAGGGATCAGGGGCCCTCACGGGAATAGACATTATCCCTAGTAAAAACCGGGCACAGTAGTGATCTAGTGGCATCACGGGGTTATAACAGAAATCCTCTAGTAAAACGGCCAGTTTTTGATCAAAGGGGGCACACTGGGTATAGAAAATTTGCCCCCAAAAAAACCCCGGGCACAGTGGGGATCTAGTGGCAACACGGGGTTTTGACCACTATCCCTAGTAAAACCGGGCACAAAAATAAACTAGGGGCATCACTGGGAATAGACAGAAATCCCCATTTTAGAAACGGGCACAGAAAAGTGATCTAGTGGCATCACGGGGTTTTAAAGACAGTATCCCAGTACACGGGAAACAGTATTGATCAGGGGAAACACGGGGGGTATAACATATCCCTTTAGTAAAGGGGCCCCGAAAGGGATCAAGGGGAAAACCGGGTAAGATCTATTCCTATTACACGGGGCACATTAGTGATCTATTTGGAAATCACTGGGTATAGACGGGATCCCCTGGGAAACAGGGGCACAGTAGTAAATCTAGGGAAATCCGGGGTTAATAGATACTATCCCTATTACAGGGGCCAAAAGTAGGATCTAGTGGCATCACGGGGTTATAGATACATCCCTATAAAAAAGGGCAAAAATAGGGGTTTCTGGGTGGCTCAGTTATATTTTAACTATCCCTAGTCCATAGGGGGCACAGTATTGATCTAGGGGAAAACACTGGGTAAAAAACCAGTATCTCAAGTACAGGGAAACAGTAGTATCTAGTGCATCACGGGTATAGAAAACCAAATCCCTAGACAGGGGCCACATTTAGTGACTAGTGGCACCCCAAGGGGTTAAAACAGAAACCCAAAATACACGGGGCACAGAATGATCTAGTGGAAACACGGGTTAAAAAACCCAAACCCTAGTAAAAAGGGGCACAGAAAGGTTTCTAGGGGCATCACCGGGGGAAAAAGACACAACCCTAGTAAAAACCCGGGCACGGGGGGTAGGGGTTTAGTGGCATAAATTTGGGTATAGACACTATCCCTAGAAAAAACGGGCACAGTAGTGATCAGTGCCATCACGGGGTATAGCCCACTCCCCCTAGTCCCCGGGGGCACAGAGTGATCAAGGGGCATAAACGGGTAAAAGCCCACAAAACTTAGTACACGGGCAAAAGTAGTAAACTATGGCATCACTGGGTATAGCCCAGTACCCTATACAGGGGAAACAGTAGTGACCCTATTTTGGAAACCGGGGGTTTGATACAACCCCAAGTACAAAAAGGGGCACAGTATGTTTCTAGGGGCACACGGGGTTTATAGACAGTATCCCATTAAAAACGGGTAAAGAAGGGTTCTAGTGGCATCAGGGGGTTAGCCCCGTTCCCTATACCCCGGGCACAGTAGTGATCTAGGGCAAACACTTTTTTAAAAACAGAAACCCCTAGGCCCAGGGGCACGGGTATTTGTTTAAAGGGCATCACGGTTTATAACACAAACCCTATACACCGGGCCACAGTAGTAAATCTGTAAATCACTGGGAAATAGACCAACCCCCAAGTAAAAAGGGGCACAGGTTGATCTAGTGGCATCACAGGGTATAGAACTACCCCTAGTACCCCGGAAACAGTAGTGATCTAGGGGCATCACTGGGTATGGGACACCACCCCGGGAACCCGGCAAAAGTAGTGATCGGGTGGAAATCACGGGGTATAGATACTATCCCAAAAAAACAACGGGCCCACAGAAATTTATCAAAGGGGCATCCGGGTATAAAACACCTACCCCCTATACACGGGCACAGTAGGATCTATGGAAATCCCCGGGTAAGAACCGAAACCCTAGTACCCGGAAACAGTATTGATCAAGGGGAAACACTGGGTATAGACAGTATCTCTAGTACCCGGGCACAGTAGTGATTTTTCGTGCATCATGGGTATAGACACAATCCCTAGAAACCCCCGTCACAGAAAAGTAAACTAGGGGCATCACGGGTTTATAACGGGAAACTCTGGGACCCCGGGCACATTTTTTTATCTAGGGGCATCACGGGGTATAGACACTTCCCTATACAGGGGCACGTAGTTGATCCAGTGGCTTCACAGGGTATAGACATTTAACCCTTTTACAGGGCACAGTAGTATCTAGGGCATCACGGGTATAGACACATCCCTATACACCGGGCACAGTATTGTTTTAGGGGGCATCACGGGGTATAGACACTACCCGGGTAAAATGGGCACAGTATTGATCAGGGGCATCACTGGTATAGAAAACCAAACCCTATTTAAAAGGGCACGGTATTGATCGAGTGGCATCACTGGGTATAAAAAACCATCCCTAGAAAAACGGGCCCCAGTATTGTTCTAGGGCATCACGGGGTTATAGAAAAGTACTTAGAAAGAACGGGCACAGTAGTGATCTAGGGCATCACCGGAAAAGGGACAGTGCCCTCTAGTAAACGGGCACAGTAGTGATCAGGGGCAAAAACTGGGGTTAAACATATCCCAATTACCCCGGGCCCCAGTAGTGACCCCAGGTGGCCCCACTGGGTAAAAACACTACCCCTAGAAAAACGGGAAACAGTAGTGACTAGGGGCCAATCACTGGGTATAGACAGTATCCCTAGTACACGGGCACAGTAGTGTTTCAAGGGGCTTCACTGGGTATAGAAAGTATTCTGAAAAGGGGGGCCCACATTATTGATCTCGGGGCATCACTTTTTATAGACCTATCCCTATTACACCAGGCACAGTAGTGATCTAGGGGAAACCCACTGGGTAAGATACAAACCCCTATTAAAAACGGGCACGGGTAGTGATCTATTGGCACCCAACGGGGGTTTTTAGGACAGTATCTCAAGTAAAAACGGCACAGTAGGGGGACCCTAGGGAAACACTGGGAAATCACACCATCCCTAGTACACGGGCACAGTAGTGATCTAGTGGCATCACTGGGTATAGACACTATCCCTAGTAAGGGGCAAAGTAGGATTAGATGGCCCCACGGGGAAATAGACACTATCCCTATACACCGGCACATTTAGGGGATTTATTTGGCACCCACGGGGTATAGCCCACAAACCTTTTAGTACACGGCCCAGTAGTGACTAGTAAAAACACGGGGTTATAAACCGAAATCCCTAGTACACGGGCACATTTTTGGATCTGGTGGCATCAGGGGTATAGACAGTATCCCTAGTACACGGGCACAGTTTTAAAACATGGCATCACGGGGTAAAGACACTACCCCTATTACAGGGGCCACAGAGGGGATCATTGGCATCCGGGGTAAATAACAGAAACTCAATTAAAACGGGCACGGGAAGGGGATCTAGTGGCATCACTGGGTATAGACAGTATCTCTAGTACACGGGCACAGTAGTGATCTAGTGGCAAAACGGGGTTTATGAAAATTTATCCCTAGTAAAACGGGCACAAGTGGGACTATTTGGTAAACACTTTTTAAGACACCACCCCCAAGTAAAAACGGGCAAAGATGATCTAGTGGCATCCAAAAAAGAACTATCCCTAGTCCCGGGAAACAGAAAGGTGATCAGGGGCACACGGGGTATGGACACACCCCTTTAAGTAACGGGGCACAGTAGTGACCCTAGTGGCATCACGGGGTTTTTAGAAAAACCATCCCTATACACGGCACAGTATCCCCCAAGTGGCATCACTGGGTAAAGACAGTAACCCTTTTTAAAAAGGGGGCAAAAGGGGAAACTAGTGGCATACGGGTTTTAAAACCATTTTTCCCCTATACAGGGGCACAGTAGTGACCTAGTGGCATCACGGGGTTTAAAAGACAGAAATCCCAGTAAAAGGGGCACAGTAGGGATCTAGGGCACACGGGGTATCCCCCATTTATCCCTAGTACACGGGCACAGTAGGGAATCTAGTGGCATAAACGGGGTATAGCCCACAACCCCTAGACAGGGGCACAGTATTTGATCTAGGGCTTCCCCTGGGTATAGACACTAATCTCTAGTACAGGGGCACAGTATTTAAACAATTGGCATCACTGGGAATAGACAAAATCCCAGTAACGGGAAACAGTATTGACCTAGTGGAAATCACTGGTATAACACAAATCCCAAGTACACGGGCACATAGTTGATCTAGGGGAAACACTGGGAATAGACAGTACCCTCAAGTAAAACCCCCAAAATATTTGATCTATTGGCATCACGGGGTTTTATAAAAACAATCCCTACCCAAACGGGCACAGTAAGTGATCTCGTGGAAAATCACTGGGTATAGACAAATCCCTGTGACAGGGGGCACATTAGTATCTATTTTGGGCATCACGGGGAATAACACTACCCCTATACCCCGGGCCCCTTTAGTGATCTATTGGCACCCACGGGTAAAGACAGAAACCCCAAAGGGACCCCCGGCCACAGTAGGGAATCAAGGGGCTTTCATGGGTATAGATACACCCCTTTAGTACACACACAGTTTGAACAGGGGCATCACGGGGGTTATAGAAAAAAAACCCCCTATACACGGGCACAGTAGTAAATCTGGGGGCCATCACGGGGTATAGACACAACCCCTAGTAAAAAAGGGGGCACCAGTATTGATCTATGCTCATTTGGGAAATAACACTACCCCTATTAACCGGGCACGTAGTAAACTATTTGCTCCCCGGGTAAAGACAGTACCCTCTAAAACCCCGGGCACGGTGGGTTGATCTAGGGGCTTTCACGGGGTATAGACAGAAACCCCCTAGTACAGGGGCCCAGTATGGATCTAGTGGCATAAACGGGGTAAGACACTATCCCAAAAAAACGGGGCCCCAGTAGTGATTTTGGGGCATCACGGGGTATAGACAGTATCCCTATACAGGGGGCACAGTAGTGGATCAAAGTGGAAATCCCCGGGGGAAATTGAAAACCATGGGCACAGTAGTAAATCTAGGGCACCACGGTTATAAAACCCCCAAGGGGCACAGTAGTGATCAGGGGCCCCATCACGGGGTATAGAACAACCCTAGAAAAAACGGGCACATAAGGGGATTTTAAGGGGCATCACTGGGTAAAGACAGTAACCCCAATTAAAAGGGCACAAAAAGGATCATGGGCATCACGGGGAAAAGACACCAGGGGGCACAGGGGATCTAGGGGCATCACTGGGAAATTTTAAAACCATGGGGCACAGTGGGTGATCTATTGGCATCACGGGAAAAGGCACTACCCCCTAAACGGGGGCCCACATTAATTAAACTAGTGGCATCACGGGGTATAGAAAACTACCCCCTGAAACCCCGGGGGGAAAAAAAAAATTTAATAGGGGCATCCCCTGGGAAATAGATACTATCCCTAAACAAAAGCAAAAGAAAGTGATCTAGTGGCACACGGGGAATAGACACCCCCTAGTACAAGGGGGACAGTAGTGTTTTCTATTGGCATCACAGGGATAAAAATTTCCCTAGTACCCCGGGAAACAGTAGTAAATTTTTTTTGGCATAAACCGGGGTATAGCCCACTAACCCTAGTACAAAGGGGCACAGAAATTAAACTGGGTGGCATCACTGGGTATAGCACAAACCCTAGTAAAACGGCACAGAAAGTGACCCAAAAGTGGAAATAAAACGGGGTAAAAGACATAATCTCTAGAAAAAGGGGCCCACATAGTGATCTATGGCACCCAACGGGTTAATAGACATATCCCTGGGTAAAACGGGCACAGTTTGATCTAGGGGCATCACGGGGTTTATAGAAAACCTACCCCAAGGTACACGGGCACATTGTGATTTTGGGGCGCAACGGGGAATGGGACACTATCCCAATTAAAAAGGGGGCCACGGGGTAAGATCAAAATTGGAAACACGGGGAAATAGACCCCATCCTATAAAGGGGGCCCCGTATTAAACTAGGGGAAAATCACTGGGAAATAGACTTTATCCCAAGAAAAAGGGGCCCCAGTATTGATCTAGTGGCATCACTGGGGTAAAGACACTACCCCTGGGACACTGCACAGAAAGTATCTAGTGGCATCACGGGGTATAGTTTACTATCCCTATTACAGGGCCAGAAAGGTTTCTAGGGGCATCACGGGGTTGGGACACCATCCCAATTAACATGGGCCCCGAAGGAACTAGGGGAAATCAACTGGGTACAAAACACAACCCAGTACAGGGGCACAGTGGGTGATCGGGTGCATCACTGGAAACGGGACACTACCCCTTATACACGGGCACATTTAGGATCAAGTGGCCTCCCCGGGTAAAGACACAAACCCCTATAAAAGGGCACAGTATTGGACTAGTGGCATCACTGGGTATAGACACTATCCCTAGTACACGGGCACAGTAGTGATCTAGTGGCATCACTGGGTATAGACACTATCCCTAGTACACGGGCACAGTAGTGATCTAGTGGGTCCCCTAGCCTCATCTCTACAGTGCCGGGCACGGAGGGGGATCTGGGTCTCGCCTGGGCCGTTTAGCTGTCGTACTCATTCACCAGTGGCTGGCGCTGCAGGTGAGCACGGGGGACTCTACAGTCATGGCGGCTTGTCCGTACCTGCTCTCCACCCGGAGCCTCGTTCTCCCAGCCCAGCTCCTGCAGCAGCTGCGTCACACGACTCCGGCATCGCTCCGTGAAGTCCTTCAACTCCTGCACTAGGTGAGAAGCATTCACAGAACCCTCCATCCCCAGAGCGGAGCCTACACCGGAAACCAGCAAGACGGAACCACACAGGAGAGAGGCGAGCGGCGCTGCGTGCCAAGCCTCGTTTTCGTGCAGTGGGCGGGTCCGTGCGGTGGGGTTCACCTTTGGGCGGGCCCAGTATTTCATTTGAGATAGAGACAAGTTGTCAAGGCGGGGATTCCCCTCTGAGGCAGAATGGAGTGTTCCACGTCCTGCACAGCGGATTAATAAACAGGAAGGTGGTTTCCTCATGCGCTACCTATTAATACAGAGCTAAATGTGCAGAAGATTACCCCTGAGGTGATAGTGCCGAGCAGTGTCAGGAATGTACTAGAAATAGGCGGAGACACAATTTGGGAAATACAAGAATTCAGTATCGGACTGGGGTGCCTAGGGCACACCAGAGGAGTTTACTTTTAGGGCCCACATTGACATGGGGTGCTTTCACACAGTGCGATTTTTATGCGTTTTTGTCGCGATTTTTGTGCAGCAATGTACAACATTAATTGCTGTGCCTTCCTGCACAAAAAACGCACTGTGTGAAAGCATCCTTGCTGTCCCCACTACCTGTACAGTGTCCAGTACAGTCTCACTTCAACTTTTACAGACCAATGTGATTATATCATCACACTAATCTGTAATCAAGATGGAGCGCGGGGGCTTCTGAGTCTCCACCTAATTGCAGCAGGACATTGGTGGTGAACATAAAGGGCCACATGTATGAAACAGTTTTGGTCTAAAACTCACTTTTTTCCCCATAGGTTTCTATGGGGAAAAAAGTGAGTTTTAGACCAAAACCGTTTTATACATGTGGCCCAAACGGTCTAAAGATCTATGTCCCTCCCAGACCCCGAATGATAATTTTTTTTTATAAATATATCAAAAGCTATGTCTCCCCTGCATCGGACAAAAAATGGCCCTAAATCAAATGTTTATTTCCGATGATGGGCTGCGATTTTCGTCAGTTTTGTGCAAAAACCACGGTCGTGTCTCGTTTTTCTTCACATAGCCCATATAATTGAATTGTATGAGAAGACGCTAAGAAAACGAAAAGCGACAGTGTATTATACCGCCACACCATTACTGAATATAAACCATTACACTTTGCACACATATAAGTGATTACAGGTACATTTAGGGACTCACAGGTGACGTTTCTCTGATGAGTCGTTCATGTTCCCTTTTCTTCTCCATCCGGTCCACACCTCATGCTGACTTCTCCCAGCCAACACTCATCTCTGAAGATTTGAACACGAATATATTAGAATCCTCACTTTTCCAGCAACTCCTTACATATAGGTATATAAGTCCTCTCAGTAAGGTAGCTCTATAGCTCCCCTCATCAGATAGGAAGCGATATAGGTCCCCTCAGATAGGAAGATATACAGGTCCCTTCAGGTAGGCATATATAGATCCCCTCAAAAGCCAGATTAATGTTTGCAAATGCACACAAAAACAAAGACTTTCCATTTTGGAGACGTCCTGTGGTCTGACGAAACTAAAAGTGAACGGTTTGGCCATAATGACCATCATTACATTTGGAGGAAATAGGGAGAAGCTTGGAAGCCTAAGAATACCATCCCAATTGTGAAACACTTGGGTGGCAGCATCATGTTGTGGGGTTGTTTTACTGCAAGAGAGACTGATGCACTTCACAAAATAGTTATAACAGACCACTAAGTATCCGAGGAAAAACATGTCAGAGGAAAGAAGAGTGTCTATTAACTTAATTACATTACTATCTTGCCATAGGCAAACTTAATGTTGCGAATAGCGCCGCAGCCCACAAGTCGGGCCGCGGGCGCCTTCGCGGCCCTGCCTGTGCCCTGGCATCAGAAGCGAGTGCCGCCGCTGCCCGGGTGTCGGACGACAGGTGCACACCCGGCCGCGTTCCTCTCTGTCCACAGCCTCCTGCTGCCCGGGGCGCCGGCTCTGTGAAATCAAAAGGGCCAGCACACCAGTAATTGGCTAATTACCAGGCGCTGCCTCTATATTACCTGGGCGCTTCCGCCCACTCCCGCCAGTTCTTTAGTGCCTGTTGCCTATTGAGAAAGCGTTAGTTCTAGTCTTGTCTATATTCCGTGTACCGAACCTTCTCACCTACGTCCTACGACCACGAACCTTTGCCGCCTGTCCTGACCTTATTGCCTGTCCCCGACTACGAGCCTGCCTTACGATTTTGTACCACGCTAAACCTCGGCTGCCACCGCAAGCAAGTCACGTCAGGGGTAGCGACCTGGTAGACTCCCGCCGCAGCAAGTCCATCCCGCTTTGTGGCGGGCTCTGGTGAAAGCCGGGACCTACTTAGATTCCGTTCCCTGGCGTGGCTTACACCACCGCTTGCGGCGGTCCAGTGGATCCACTACCGCGTCCGTGACACTTAAACTCTTCTCTCATCAGTGGTTTATACTAATACTTAACCTTTATAATTTTTATACATTAAATCAAAATTACATTAAAATTTCCACCTTATGCTCCACTCTATAATTGTATAAGCATTTATTGTATATGCAGTCGCCCATAATAGTCGCTTTCTTGCTATCAATTTCTACCTGAAATATATTAACTTCCAACAAGTAAAAAATTCTAACTCGAGCTTCAAAAATTCCTAATATATGGACAAGAAACAGGTCAAAAGTAATATGAAAGGGCAGATCCTCTGCAGCGGACTGCCTAGAGAAGAGCACGGTGCCAAAAAAATTTAAATAATTGGCCTAAGCTCCCCAACATGTTTCACCACAAACTGGCATCATCAGGGGATAGAGGTTTGGTAGTTCTGGCCCTGTGTCACTTTCTCTTGCATACACTACACTTTTTCGTCCCTCAAGTAAAATATATACTGTCACAAAACAGACCAAATTCACAGTAGTTACATATAGGTTATGTTTGGACTATGAAAGCCTATGGCTATGCCATGGTATATGTTTGAATACCTTCTTAGAAAATATCCAGATGTGTATCTATGTGAGAGATTCAAACTGTAATGTGAATAGGGCCCAAGTCCTTTTTTAAGCATAAAAAATATATTAAAAGTTCCTGAACTTGGTTCACTGAGTGGGTAAACGGAGTGGGAGTTAAAAAAAAACCTGAGTTAAAAACAGGAGGGAAAAACTGGTAAGTAAGAAAAAACTTTATTATTTTAATCCCAATAACCTTAATTTTATTTCTTCATTGCTGTTGCATCGGGATAATGCACAGCATGACTGGCGATTTCCAGCAGTGCTCAATCTGCCGTATGTATCCACTATCGGAGCAAGAGGTCCAGGGTGAATACTTTTGTGACAGATGTGAGCATGTTGCTACTCTGGTAGCTTGCATTATACACTCACCGGCCACTTTATTAGGTACACCATGCTAGTAACGGGTTGGACCCCCTTTTGCCTTCAGAACTGCCTCAATTCTTCGTGGCATAGATTCAACAAGGTGTTGCAACGATGCTCAATTGGTACCAAGGGGCCCAAAGAGTGCCAAGAAAATATTCCCCACACCATGACACCACCACCACCAGCCTGAACCGTTGATACAAGGCAGGATGGATCCATGCTTTCATGTTGTTGACGCCAAATTCTGACCCTACCATCCGAATGTCGCAGCAGAAATCGAGACTCAGCAGACCAGGCAACGTTTTTCCAATCTTCTACTGTCCAATTTCGATGAGCTTGGGCAAATTGGAGCCTCAGTTTCCTGTTCTTAGCTGAAAGGAGTGGCACCCAGTGTGGTCTTCTGCGTGCTGTAGCCCATCTGCCTCAAAGTTCGCCGTACTGTGCGTTCAGAGATGCTCTTCTGCCTACCTTGGTTGTAACGGGTGGCTATTTGAGTCACTGTTGCCTTTCTATCAGCTCGAACCAGTCTGCCCATTCTCCTTTGACCTCTGGCATCAACAAGGCATTTCCGCCCACAGGACTGCCGCTCACTGGATGTTTTTTCTTTTTCGGACCATTCTCTGTAAACCCTAGAGATGGTTGTGCGTGAAAATCCCAGGAGATCAGCAGTTTCTGAAATACTCAGACCAGCCCTTCTGGCACCAACAACCATGCCACGTTCAAAGGCACTCAAATCACCTTTCTTCCCCATACTGATGCTCGGTTTGAACTGCAGGAGATTGTCTTGACCATGTCTACATGCCTAAATGCACTGAGTTGCCGCCATGTGATTGGCTGATTAGAAATTAAGTGTTAACGAGCAGTTGGACAGGTGTACCTAATAAAGTGGCCGGTGAGTGTAGATCTGGAGGAGCAAAATTAAATACTGAGGGCGATTGACAATTATGAGAGGAGTTTGCTTCTCACTGAGCAAGCAGTTAGTGGGCTAAATGCTGAGGGTGGAGTATTAGATCAGCAAGAAGAGCCGTGTAGCTGAGTTAACGAAGTTAGGGGTAGTTCTAGGGGAACCAGAAAAAGGAAATCCACTTCTGCTCCTGAGATTCCTAGCAATATTGCCAAGTTCGGTGATAATGCTGGGGAATCAGTCGCAGAAATGGCAGCCCTAGAGGACACTGCTTTTCCTTGCAGCCAGTAGAGCAGCCCAACTAGTAGTCGGGGGGATGGGAATGCAGGTAAGAAAAGACAGTTAGTAGTTGTAGGGGATTCTATAATTAGGAGGACGGATAGAATAATTTGTCGCCAGGACCGCCTCAACCGAATGGTTTGCTGTCTCCCTGATGCCAGGGTTCGGCATGTGGTGGACCAGGTGGATAAATTACTGGGAGGGGCTGGCGATGACCCAGCTGTTGTGGTCCATGTTGGAACCAATGACAGAATACACGGTAAGTGGAGGATCCTAAAGAATAATTTTAAAGAATAGGCTCAAAGCAGAAGGGAAGGACCTCCAAGGTTGTGTTATCCGGACTACAGAAGGTTTTGGGTTCTTAGAGCACTGGGCTGATTTTTCATTGTGGTACAATCTGTCTTATACAGATAAATTGCACCTCCTGAATAGAAAGGGGTCGGCTGTGCTGAGAGAGAGTTCTAGAAGGGGTGCGGGAATATTTAAACTAGGGATGAGGAGGAAGGACAATCTAGAAAGGGGTAGATAGGTTAGACAGGGGGAAGACTATATCGGTGGGTGGAGAAGTGGACTGGGGGAAGTGGACTAGACCAGTGAATAAGGAGATCCATGTGTTAGAAACCAGCATAGAAGATACAGGTGGCCACAATATCTCATGGAATCTCATGCCATCTACTAAATGTGTAATGTATAATCCCATTCTGTCTACTAAAGGTGTAATGTTTAATCCCATGTCGTCTACTAAAGTTGTAATGTATAATCCCATGCCATCTACCGAAGGAGTGATGTATAATTCCATGCCATCATCTGAAAAGGTAACATTTAATCCCATGCTGGCTACTGAATGGGTAATGTATGATCCCATGCTGTCTAATGAACATGTTAGATACAATCCTATACCGTTGACGGAAAGTGTAAAGCTGGAAGGGAACTTAAAATGTCTATTCACAAATGCTAGAAGTCTAGCAAGCAAAGTGGGGGAGCTTGAGGTGCTAGTTCTAGGAGCAGATTGATGTGGTTGGTGTTGCTGAAACATGATATGATTGGGCTGTTAACCTTCAAGGTGTTAATCTATTTAGGAAGGACAGGGTGAACAGGAAAGGAGGAGGAGAGTGTCTGTATGCAAGGAGTAATATGAAGGCAAATGTGAAAGAGGCAATAGCGGGTAAAAATGTGGCAACATTGTGAGTGGAAAGACAAGGTGGGGTTAATTCAGAAAAACATTTTTTGGACGTAATCTATGCCACGGGTGGTCCTGCGAACCTCGTCTCGGGTCGCAGGCACACCCGTGTTCCCTCCGCGAGCAGCACTGCAGCCCGCATGACGGGCAGCAGGCGCTCACTCAGTCAGCCGGGTCCCTGCCTACTTGCCCAGCCGCGTCCTGCTGCAGCTCCAGTTTCCTGGCGTGTGCGTCCCCGCTCCCTAGGGCATGCGCGCCGGCTTTGTGAAATTTAAAGGGCCAGCGCACCTGTAATTGGGTATTACCGGTCGCTGCCCCTATTTAAGCCTGCCCCTTCCTGAGTCTTTTGCCGGATCTTTAGTGCTATTTGCCTATAGAGAAAGCGTTCCTTGAGCCTCGTCTGTCTTACCATGTACCGTCCAGTTTCCGTTCCTCGACCACGAAACTCTGCCGCCTGTCCTGACCTACCGACTGTCCCCGACTATGTCTACGTCTAGCAATTCTGTACCATGCTTATCTTTGGCTGCCACAGCAAGCAAGTCACGCCAGTGGAAGCAACCTGGTAGTTTCCCGCCGCAGCAAGTCCATCCCGCTTTTCGGCAGGCTATGGTGAAAACTGCTACTTAGATTCCACTCCCTGGTGTGGCTTACACCATCGCTTGCGGTGGTCTAGCGGATCCACTACCACTGTCCGTGACAATCTATAGACCCCCAAACATCACTGAGGAGAAAGAAGAACAGGTACATAAACAAATTTTGACTGGTGTAACGGTTCTGCATCAACTGCAAAGGGCAGGAAGTTCCTCAATCTGTTACAGGATAATTTTATGGACTAGTTTGTGGAATATCCCACTAGAAGTGATGCTCTGTTGGATCTGGTAATTTCTAACAAAGCAGAACTTGTCAGAGCGGTCACTGTTTCTGAAAATCTTGATAACAGTGACCACAATATAATTCAGTGTAAACTGGAAAAAACAAACACAGAGCGGGAGAGCAAAAACATTTAATTTTAATAAGGCCATTTCCCCTTATTGAGGACCACAATACAGCAAACAAAAACCTCCCACATAAATTGATCATAGGAATACTGTACTTGTATAGCAAAAACCAAAAAAATTATATTCCTTAAAATATACCTTTATTAAATATACCTCTAAAACTGTATCAAAAAGCTACACTACATATATACTACACAAAAGGGACACACACCCTGTACTATCTATATTGCTGTCTCACAGCTATATTGCATAAGCGGAGAACCCGCCCCGAAAAGGGCGACCCCGCAACTTGCAACTTACTTCAAATAATGACCTGGACAAAACCCTTCCTTATCTCAATATCATCTAAAGGGTATAACCATGCATAAACCAGGTCAGAAATGCAAAAGGTATGTGCCTGATATCTATATAACAAATGGAGATAGTACAAAAGGCGCTTACAAATGTTAAGTGCTGTTAAGACCTCAGGTCACATGCCCATAGTATTGGGCGTAAGACCGTAAATAATGATCTACACATCTAAAACACCCCGAGGTATTCCAATATTAAATACAGCACAAATATCAGCAAGCGCATTCAAAAACAACCCAAACACGTTTCGTCCCATCCCAGGGACTCCTCAGTGGGTCAAAAAACAGCATTTCCATCTGTAAGAAAAATCAATATACAATACAATTCGTCAGCCGAATAACTAACACACCTAATACATAATTTAACTACATCAGAGCAAAAGAAATACCTGAACCTCCAGTTAGATTCTCGTGCTAATCATCTGAAGGTGTAGTATAGACCGGGGATGGTGTATCTCCCTATGGTGAGAACTTATAGATCGTCATTGGTGTATGGCGTCCCACGTATCTACTAAACATCTGAGGGTATTTATAACTCCTCAGACACCTGCCTCATTCTGAGGAAAAACCGCCTCCTATTACCTGTATAACATACCTGAACTCACTTCCAAACATATGCCTCCATCTAGCTATGGAAACCCGCGACGTCTCTCAAAGTGTACTGCGCATGTCAGTACACACCGACATGGCGACAGAGACATCAGACGGAAGCTCCGCGCCTGCGCTGAATCTCTGCACTCGGCAGAGCCGAGGCGCACTTGCTGCAGGGCGTAACGCGGGCTACATTTCAAGCGGATTGACGGCCTTGATCTTCTCATTGAGAAAGCGTAAGGAAACGTCTGTTACACCAATACATGTGTCAGACAGCAGACCATACTAAAAGGCGCTGATCCTAATTACGTAGTGCCTCCATATCAAGGCCCAAAGATAAGGATACATTTGAGTATCAGAGACACAAATAGACAATAAATATCTACAAAAAAAAAAATTTGGATTCAACAGTAATGAACAAGAAAGGATGCCATATAAGGCTTATAAAGCTTAGGTATTTGGCAAAAAAAATCAAAAACTTTTTTAGGGGAATCTGTTTTAAAATGGAGTTCAGGTATAACAAAAAATAAATATTGTTAAAGCGGGGTACCAACAAAAAACCCAAGCAAAGGATAATGTTTTCTTAAACCCCCTTTGGAAAATTTTTTAAAACACTGTTAAGCCTTTTTTAAGATCCACGGTGTCTTTTCGCTGTAAAAAAAGTTTGCCCCAAATTCACCTCCTCTATGTGGAGGCTTTTCCAAGATCAAATACCCCCAAAAATTTTTATAAACTTCAATCCTCCCCACTGTGTTTTTCCCAACATGTCTCGCAATGGGGGTGCCCATGTTGTTCTTTCCCCCCTTTCCCCGAAAATTGGGCGTTTTAAGCCCTAGCGGGAAGTGATTCCGCAAATGGACGTATCCCATACGCCCCTGGCGATCGCCGGGTTGCGGGGGGGCCGCGCGCGATCGGGGCAGGGAAACCCAGCGGAAAATTACCGAGGCTTCATCCCCCCAATCCCCCCCGGGCCGGAGTGAGCCCCCGGCCCGGGGTTTTGGAAAACGCATCTTACCGCAGCCGGGCCCATGGCCGCGATAATGATGCCGCAGGCAGGAGGATTGGTTTCCCTCTCCCTCCGATCGGGGGAGGCGCGGCAAGATCCCGTTTTCCCCGTTTTCCTACCGACTCCCCGGATGCTGTCCGAATGCACCCGGGTAGTTTGGTGAGGGTCACCATGCCCAAAATTTGCATTGTGGGCATGGTGTCACTATTTGGGCCTTTGGCGTTTTTGAAAAGCAGAAAACGTTTGTGCCGGGGATCGCCTCTTAAAAACAGAAATTTAAAATTTGATTGTTTTCCCCCAGGGGGTTTTGCAGTTAAAATCCCCCACGGGGGGAAAAATTAAAAAAATGTAAAAAAAAGAAAAAAAAAAATAAGTAAAACAAAAACCCAAAAAAAAAATTTAAAAAAACCCCATACATCCCCTTTTTTCCCCTTTACAAACCCCAAATCCCCCCAAAAAAAAGATAAAAAAAAATTTTTAAAGTCCCCTTAATTTGGTATCGCCCCCGCGTGCGTAACAAATCCACCATTAAATTTTTTCACTTTAAATTTAAAAACCGTATGGGGGAACCCCCTTTAAAAAACAAAACAAAAAAAAAAGGTCACAGAATTGCGTTTTTTGTTTTCCTGCAGAAACATTTAAGGGAAAAAAAAAAGGGGATAAAAATTCATATAAAGGGCCAAATTTTGTCCCAAATTAAAAAAAGTCAGTTCATCCCCCCAAAAAAAAAATTCTTACAGGGTCTTGTATACGGGAAAAAAAAAAAAGTTAGGGCTCTCAAAAGACGCGATGCATAAATTTTATTTAAAAAAATTTCAAAAAAATTTTTTTTTTTTTTAAAGTGTTTCCCAAATTTTAAAAAAAACCCTATAAAAATAGGGTTTTCGCCTTTAATCTTTTTAAACCCCTTGAGATTTAAAGCTAACTGGTATGGATACTGCAGGGTTTGAGTGCTGTGAAAAATAAAAAATAAAAAACACTACTAGGATTCCCTGTATTTTCTTCCCTCCCTTTCCCAAAAAAAAACGGATTTAAACTGATCAAAAAGTCTGGTTCCCCCCCCAAAAAAGGGTACCAATTTTAAAAAAGTCAATCATTTCCCCCAAAAAACAAGCCCTAAACAGCTCTGTTCACAGAAAAAAAAAAAAAAGTTATGGCTCTCAGGGGCCTATGGCGATGCCAAAAAAAGGTTTTCCCCTTTTTTAATAAAAGGTTTTTATTGTGTTAAAAAACAGTAAAAATAAAAAAAATAAAATTGGGTATGCGGGAATCGTTTAATTTGACCCGGGGTGAGTAATTTCTAGCATGTCAGTATACTGCAAGGGGGGCACGCTGGTTTAAAAAAAAAAAATAAAAAACACTTTCCAGGAAAGCTGTTTTTTTGTTAAAATGGCCCCACAAAAAACCCTTTAAAAAAAAAGTGATCAAAGGGCTTTTGCCCCCCTTTTTGGAATAATAAAAAAAGTCAATTCCCTCCCAAAAAAACAAACCCCTAATCAGTCCGTATACAGAAAAATGAAAACGTTATGGCCCGTAAAACAGGCAACATAAAAAAAGCAAATTTTTTTATAGACCTATTTTTTATTGTGTAAAATTTTAAAAAAACATAAAAAAACTATATAAAATCTATATCAAATTTCAATTTGTACCCACCCCATTGTAAAGATATCCTATCATTTATACTGCCGGCGAACGTTGTAAAATTGAAGCCCCAAAAAAAAAAAATGGCCGGGAAACTGCGTTTTTCCCCCCCTTTTTTTATTTGCCCAAAGGGAAAAAAAACAAAAAATTTTGGGAAAACCCGTGACCCAAAATGCACAATACACCCCAGTGGATCCCATGAAAGGAGTGCTGGGGAAACCAAAAGGGGTGACTTCTGGAAGGGTTTCCCCCTGTTCTGGTATTTTGGGGGTTTGTTTAAAAGCCCAAATGGCCCCAAACCAAAAAAACTGCGTTCCAAAACCAAGTAACACTCCCCCCCTTTAAAACGCCCTTTCCCTGGCCCAAAAAAGCAGTTTTAAAACCCACATGTTTGGGTATTGCTGAATTGGGAAAAAAAATTGCGTAAAAGGTTTTGGGTGTTTTTTTTAAACCGGGGGTTTCCTTGTAAAAAAAAAATTTTTAAATTTTAAGGGTTTAAAAATTTCAAAATTTTTGGAAAAAAAAAAAGTTTTTTTAAAAAATTTACAGCCTAACGCAAAAATTTTTTTGGCACACCTGTGGGGTTGATATGCCACTTCACCCCGGATATATTCCTTAAGGGGGTAGTTTCCAATTTGGGGGTTTTTTTTGGGGGGGGTTTTTTTAATTTTTGCCCTTAGGGTGTCCGCAAAAAATGAAATTGGGCCCCCCAAAAAAAAATCGTAAAAGAAAATGAGGCACCCCCAAAAGTTCCCTAGGTGCTTCTCCTATTTGGGGCCCTTTTGAATTTAGCCAAATTTTGGGACTAGGGCCCAATGGGATATCTTGAAAACGGAGAATTTGGGGAAAACAAAAATTAATTTGCATTTCCCTGATCACATTTACCCTTTTTCTTGTGAATTTAAAGCATAAAAATTAAAATCTGCAAAAAAAATAAAAAATTTTGAAAAAAAACTTTCCCCTTTGCTTTAATTCCTTTTTTTAAAAACCTAATGGGTTAAAAATTTTAAAAATTTCCCAAAAGCCCGGGTTTTTAATACTTTTTTTGGGGGGTAGTTTCTTTTGATGGGTCATTTATTTGGGGGTATCTAAAAATACGGTTTAATCAAAGTCACGTTGAAAATGGGCTGGGGCCCCCAAAAATGTGTCTTGCAAAATTTTTTTGAAAATTTAAAAAATTTTACTAAATTTTTTAAGCCCCCCCAAAGTTTGGTTTAAAAAAAAAAAAAGACATTTAAAAAAATTAGGCCAAAATACAAACAGAAAATGGTAGATGCTGTTATAAAACTATTTTGAGTGGAATTAAATATCTGTTTTCATGCAGAAAAATTTTTGAAGTTTAAAATTGTTAAATTTTTAAAATTTTTAACGATTTTTTGTTATTTTTCAAAAATTAACAAAAATTTTTTGGACCAAAATTTTTTTACTATTTTAAAGTTTAAAAATTTTGTACGAGGGGAAAAAAATCTCTGAATCACATGGTTAGGGTTAAAATGTCAAAAAAATTATTCTCAAAATTTAAAAAGGGCACCCTGACAGATTTAAAAAATGGGGGTCTTCAGGGGGGGAGGCCAAACTGGCTCCGGCGGGGGAAGGGGGGTTTAAAATCCCCCAAAAAGTTCACCTATTTTCCTCCCTTTGGTTCCGGGCGTTTTCTTCCCAACAAGTTTAAAACCAAGGGGGTTTGGGCTAGATTTCACAAAACCAATGGGGGCACAATTTAAAAAATTTTTTTAAAAGGCATATTTTTTAGGGATTTTTAAAAATTCCCAAAAGCTTTGGCCCGTTGATCACTACTGACAAAACTTAACATACCCCCACTTTAAAAAATCCGGGGGGTTGCTACCCAGCCCCCGTCTCTTCTCTCGGGGGCCACAAAAATGAAATTTTTTTCCAGTCTTTTCCCCTTTTTGCTCCCCCCCTTCCGGAAAGGGAATTTAAAAGGGAAAACCCGTGGGCAGTATTCTTTAAGAATGTCATCTTGTAAAAAGGGCTTTCCAAAACCCTTTCCCCACAATTTCCCGACCTTTTGCCTGGGGAAATTTATTCTCCAATAATTCCCCAGATTTATTTCCCCATAGTTCCTCGATGTTCCACCTTTCTTCGCTTTTGGGGGCCAGGAGGCCAGCCCCGGTTTTTCCTTTGGATGGCCCTTTTTGGGGAAGCTTTTTTAGGGGATGACTGAGGGTACCCCCTACTCCTAAACCTCTCCCTCAAATCTCCTGCCTGACTCTTAAAGGTTTGGATATCCGAGCAATTCCTCCTCAGGCGCAGATACTGTCCCCGAGGGATCCCCCTAACAAGGGGTCTCGGGTGGCAACTATCCCACCTGAGGAGGCTATTGGTGGCGGTGTCTTTCCTAAAAACCTTCGTACTCAGCGTGTTATCAAGGTTTTTGGATATAGTTAGGTCAAGGAACGGTAAAGTGTATTCATTGGTGGTAAATGTAAACTTCAAGCCTATTGAATTGTGATTTAAAGACTCAACAAAGTCAGTAAAAGATGACATATCCCCTTTCCATAGTACGAATATGTCGTCTATGTAGCGTGCCCACATAACGACATAATCCGTCAAAGAGTTATTCTCTTCTTCACTGAAGACAATCGTGTTCTCCCACAAGCCCAGGAGCAAATTTGCGTAAGTGGGATCCATCGGGCTCCCCATCGCAGTGCCCCTGAGCTGGTGGTAGATCTTCCGATCGAACACAAAAATGTTATTCTCCAGTGAAAATTTTAGGAGGGATAGAATGAACTCATTATGTCTCCTAAATTGAGTCCCTCGGTTATCCAAAAAATATTTTACTGCCTTCAAGCCCTCCTTGTGCGGTATTGAGGAATACAAGGGGCTTCCCATCAATCCCCAACAAAAGAGTCCCATGAACCTTAACCCTTTCTAATTTAAGGAGTAGGGTCAGTTTTCCCTTGTTTAAAAGAGGGTAGGGAAAAGGCCCAAAATCTTCAAGTGGTATCAACGTCCCCTTTTAAATTTTGGGGGTCTACTCCCAATGGGGGATACTTGGCTATTTTGGGGTTAACCCCCCTTATTACCTTCGGTACCCCCATAGAAGGTCTTTTTTGGGAATTAGGGAGTAAAAAATCGTATTCCTGTTTACTAATGACTGTTCACCAGATCACCAACACTGTTTTTAATTGTGCCAGGGAGTGACTGTGGGGTCTTTTCTAAAATTTCATAACCGGGATTATCTTGGAGAAGATCCAAAACACTTTCTGTGGAGGGGTTAAAACCATCACAACCACTTCCCCCCTTTTTCCCCGGTTTTTTGACGATAAAAGTATCCCCTCAAGGTCAGTAAAAGACCCGTCTCCTTCTTGGACAAGTTGTCGGTCCATTATTAGAATCTTTAAAAGTTTTCTCGTTCTCCTATACAGTCTCAAGAAAAGATCAATACGGGAATAGGTTGAGGACCCATTACTTTTTTTACATAGTGAGTAAAAGGGTCCTTCTCCAGAGGCCTATCCCCTCTGACAAATCGACAAGAGTTTGAACCCCCATCAATCCCCTTTGCTCAATCCCAATTCCTCACTTTCCCTTCATTCTTTTGTGAAAGAATTCCCCATTTGACTTTCCGACAAAAAGAGGGAGATTTTCACCCACTCGAATCCCGAAATTAATGGGGAAAAAAAGTGAGTCCTCTACTCAACACTTTCCTCTTGTATCAGAATAGCCGGGGAGATGTTATAATCTTAGATCATCCCGATTTTTTCTGGGGTTTAACTTTGTTCCCCAACGGAGCTGTGGGGGGTTTTCTGTCTAAAAAAAGGCCCCCTGGCTAAGGGAAGTGACGATGGGCCGGGGGTGGGGTTCATGGTTTTCCTATTTTTTTCCCCTTCTTGCCCCTGCCCCCTCCCCGCCCTTCCCGCCCTGAAAAGGGTATCGCCTCTCTGATCCCAAAAATTCAGCCCCGCGTGACTATCGTATCAGATTCACCTCCTCAGTTTTCTAGAAAAAAAAAGGGAAAAGGGCCCCCCCCCTCCTAAAACCCCCAAATCTCTCAGAAAATAAATTATGCTTTCGTTCCTTAAAAAAACTTGGGGTCTTTGGATTTTTTTTCAATTCACCTCTTTTCACGTCAAAATCAATTCGTTTAAATTTCAAAGTAAGTTTATTGGGTTTTTAAAAAAAATTTTCCTTCAATTTTTCAAAATTTTCTTTTCTCCTCCTCAGCAGAATTTGCATGAAAAGTTTTAAAATTCAAAAGCCTCCTTTTCCCAACTTGCTAAACTGATCAGACCCAGTCCTCGCGGGCAAATGTAATTCGCAACCCCTTGGGACAATTTTCTGTTGTATGAATGTTTCCCAAAAATGGATTTCCCCCCAGGAGGGACGTAATCCTTTGGGTTTCGTGTCAAGTCTCTAAATGCCAACTTAATGGTAGGAGAATACATTGGTGATGCTAATGCTTTATCCGAAAAGACATCGTGTGCCTCTCGCAGCCAACCACTTGAATCTAGATTGGTAGAAATGAACCCTGCCATTTACACAGATAATCTAAATAGCAAACAAAAACCTCCCACATAAATAGATCATAGGAATACTTGTACTTGTATAGCAAAAACCAAAAAATTATATTCCTTAAAATATACCTTTATTAAATATACCTCTAAAACTGTATCAAAAAGCTACACTACATATATACTACACAAAAGGGACACACACCCTGTACTATCTATATTGCTGTCTCACAGCAATATTGCATAAGCGGAGAACCCGCCCCGAAAAGGGCGACCCCGTCTGATGTCTCTGTCGCCATGTCGGTGTGTACTGACATGCGCAGTACACTTTGAGAGACGCCGCGGGTTTCCATAGCTAGATGGAGGCATATGTTTGGAAGTGAGTTCAGGTATGTTATAAAGGTAATAGGGGGCGGTTTTTCCTCAGAATGAGGCAGGTGTCTGAGGAGTTATAAATACCCTCAGATGTTTAGTAGATACGTGGGATGCCATACACCAATAACGATCTATAAGTTCTCACCATAGGGAGATACACCATCCCCGGTCTATACTACACCTTCAGATGAGTAGCACGAGAATCTAACTGGAGGTTCAGGTATCTCTTTTGCTCTGATGTAGTTAAATTATGTATTAGGTGTGTTAGTTATTCGGCTGACGAATTGTATATTGATTTTTTTTACAGATGGAAATGCTGTTTTTGACCCACTGAGGAGTCCCTGGGATGGGACGAAACGCGATTGAGTTTTTTTTGAATGCGCTTGCTGATATTTGTGCTGTATTTAATATTGGAATACCTTGGGGTGTTCTATATGTGTAGATCATTATTTACGGTCTTACGCCCAATACTATGGGCGTGTGACCTGAGGTCTTTACAGCACTTAACATTTGTAAGCGCCTTTTGTACTATCTCCATTTGTTATATAGATATCAGGCACATACCTTTTGCATTTCTGACCTGTTTTATGCATGGTTATACCCTTTAGATGATATTTAGATAAGGAAGTGTTTTTTCTAGGTCTGATATTGTAGTAAGTTGCAAGTTGCGGGGTCGCACTTTTCAGGGCGGGTTCTCCGCTTATGCAATATAGCTGTGAGACAGCAATATAGATAGTACAGGGTGTGTGTCCCTTTTGTGTAGTATATATGTAGTGTAGCTTTTTGACCACAATACAGGACATAGACTGGGAGCAGCTATTAGCAAATAGTGATGAAGAAGCCAAATGGGAGAACTTTAAATATACTCTGGAGAAATTTATAGCAGAATGTGTTTCTATGGGTAACAAGTATAGGTGATTAAAACTAAATCCAACATGGCTTCTACACTTCTATTAAAAAGGACAATAAATAATAAAAAAAAGGGCATTTAAAAAATATAAGTCAGAGGGCCACTCATGTTGGATACTAGTTCCTGGAGCTAGCTGCTTGGCAACAGAGCACAGAGAGGCAGGTATAATTTTTTTCTAATCAGTCAGAGGGTCCTATTTAACTACAGGGAGCATTTAACCCTACAGGAGGCTATATGCCTACAGGGGGTTATATACCTAAGAAGGGCATATACACCGATCCATCTACCTAAAAGGGGCATACATACATATGGGGGTTGTATGTATACCTACATAGGGCTGTATACCTACAAAGGGCTGTATATACCTGCAGAATGCTGTATACCTATTACAGGGGGCTATATACCTACAGGGGACTATATGCCTACAGGAGGCTGTATACATATCAATCTACAGGGGCCTAAATATCTACAGGGGACTGTATACCTACCTATCTATAGGAGGCTGTAGAACACCGGAGGAACACCACCTACTCCTGTACAGGCAGACCACCTATCCACTGTAACTGTGTCAAGGAGAACAAGAGAGGATTGGGTGTCTAACCACCATGACACTAAACTACCACTTCCCATCCTCTCCTCAGTGATCCTTTCACGTTACATATATACCTATTTACAGGGAGCTGTATAACTACCTACAGTGGGCATATACAGCTCTGGAAAAAATTGAGACAACTGCAAAATTTTCAGTTTCTCTGATTTTTCTCTTCAATGGTACATTTTTGGAGAAAATGTACATTGTTATTTTATTATATAAACTACTGACAACATGTCTCTGAAATTCAAAGCAAAAAATGTTGTATTATTTGCAGTAAATGAGAAATCTTCAAAATAATAAAAAGAAGCAGTGCTTTCAGACCTCAAATAATGCAAACAAAACAAGTTCATGTTTCTTTAGAAACAATAAGACTAATGTTGTAAGTCCGGAAGAGTTTTCTTTTCAACTCCTTTGGCATGGTAAAAGTAATTTTTTCATTCAAATTCCTTTTGGGCTATTCCTAGCACATGTTTTGCCATCCAGCTTGTCCTATTGCAAGAGGATTGTGAAGACCACAGCAGTGTTTTTTATACTTTCCTTCATTAAATAAGATTTGGTTCAGGCGATCACCTAAACAGAAGCACATTAAGTAGAATGAGGTGGACTTTGGTTGGAATTCAACTGACACTGGAATGGAATGGCTGTCAAGCATGTAGAGATGCTGATTTTTAGAAAACTGTGCAGTGGTCTCTTAATTATTTCCAGAGCTGTATACCTAGATACCTACATTGCCTGTATATCTACCTACAGGGGACATATATATCTACATACAGGGGACATATAGAACTACCATTTACCAGGTTCTAAACCTGCCTTTCTCCCTAGAGAGGGCATATATACTGTCACTGTTCACGCCGCGGTCCCTGTATTGGACCACAGACGTGCCCGTGTCTCTGCTATGCCCCTGACCCCGTACCAGTTTGCTGCTGTCTCGCACCATGCCACGGTCCTCGCAGGCATGGTTGTGTCTCTGCTGTGTTCCGTTTCCCTGCACCTGTCTCCATGCAGTCCGGTCCCTGCTGTGCCCCACGTTTTTGAGTACTCACCTAGCTGTGTCCTTGTCTGTGTCTGGACTCACTCCATAAGGGGCGCACTCACCTGCTGGTCTGGATTAAAAGGGAGAGTGTACCAATTACCTGTCCAATGACCTACGACCTTTCGGGATAGAAGAAACTTTCTGCCTCTGCTCCAGTGTCAGTTTGTTACTGTCCATGTGAATTCCTGATCACTGCTGCTGGTTTCTGTTGTTCCTGAATTAACCCTTGTGTTACCTGCAGTTAACCCCTGTGTCACCTGCTGTGATCCCGTACTTAAATAGGTAACAGGTAGATAGTACTGAATCACATAGTTTCATTTATTAAAAGTCTTCACATACAAAACTTAATAAGTTACAAACTTTTTACCGGTTGTGCTCGATACCCGCCTGTCTGTTTGTGTACTCCAAGTTGGAGATGCTGTGCTATGCCGCTGCATGGGGAACGCTCAACCAGATTGGAGTTACCGGCCACTATGGACTTATATCAACAAATTGCAAGTAACAAGTTTGTAACTTACTAAATTTTGTATGTGAAGACTTTTAATAAATGAAACTATGTGATTCAGTAGTATCTACCTGTTACCTATTTAAGTACGTGATTTGAAGGGATTAAAAGGATTTCCTATTTACAGGTGGAGTGTGGCTCGGCTATAAAGTGTTTACTACCACTATAAACTTATAGTAACTGCTCGTTAGATCCATCCACTCTGCCAGTACACAACGACGGTGTCTTTGTCCACTCATTTCTCGGCTGCACGCCGCTTATAGTCCTACCGTTTTCTACTTCCGGTTATGGCCCAGAGATCAACAATACCTGGCATTCAAACATGTCAGTATGTTACTGTACCATGAATCGTGATCATATGATCCCTACCCATCTACACTCAGGGGTGTATACCTACCTATCTACCTACAAGAGGCATATATACTATCATGCATAGCAGGGCTGGTCCGCAATACCTACTTACTGATGGTCTATATACCTATCAAATGAGGGACTTATATACTTACCTACTAAATGGAGGATGTCCATACTAGAGGTAGGAATTGGTAGGAAAGTGCTGGAAAAGTGAGAAGTCTAAGATGTTTGAGTGGTAAATTCTGTCTTGGCCTGGAAAAGTCGTCATTGCGGTCTGAGTCGGATAAAGATGAAATGGGGAAAAGAACAATTCATCAGAGAAGAGAAAAACTAATCAGAGATTACATCTCCTGTGCACTTCCTGGCATGTCCTTTGTCCGGGGTCTATTTTGTCTTCACTGTGAGGATTAAGTGCTGTATTTACCGGCATGTAATGGTGACCCGAGCTGACTTCTGACCTTTCTGTGGTCTCTATATGGCGTGGTTGTAGTTTATATCCGCGCTCATTAGAATGGATGACGTTTTTTACTTGGATCCATGATTTGTAATCTGTGTGTGAACCTGTCCCTGACCCTGTCATTAGGGGTTTTACTTTTACTTTCTTGCTTGTGTTATACCGAAAAAAGGGGAATTAATTACTTAAAGAAAAAACGGTAACACGGCCATACTCACAGCTAGGAAGCTGAAATAAGCGACTGTAACACAACACCGAGGCAGCACAAGCCCCCTTACTACTTTAGAAAAATACCCAGGTAGCAGTTAACTTGGTGGTAGCCCCAATACATCTCTCCCATAGGGGGTCAGAAAGATAGCTGGGGCTTGTGCTCGCATCTAGTGCTGCTTGTTCAGTCTCATCAGTCTTCCGTAGCTGTGAGTACAGGCTCTTGTTTCATTTTCTTTGTGTTATACCGCACACAAAACTTATACCGCACACCAAGAACTTCACAAGCTCACAGACTTGAGATACTATCTCGTAACATAAAAACTGATTTTTTTTTATAATTTGACGATTTTATGATTAGGCAGTAGCCTAACGGAGAGGGGCCTAATTAAGGGCGGCTGGGAGTGTGGAGAAAAAGTAGGGCTGTGGCCATAAAGTTATTAGTCTATGCACTAGTGACAGGGAGAGCTTATATACAAAACTTGGATATCTATCTCAATATAATGGCACACATGTTTAGTGGTTAACTTGGATCGTAAGTGTAATGGTTTATATTCAGTAGTGGTATGGTGTATTATTCAGTCACTCTCTAGTTGTGATATGTGGTTATAGTGTTTCAGTAATATTTAGTCACTTGTTAGTGGACTCGGATCCCTGTGGTGATACCTTTTCGCAGCAACTACATGGTGATATTGTGGGCAGTTTAATCAGTCTCAAGGTCACTACGTGGTGATGATATGTGGCGGTGAATATTCAGTCAATATGTCGGACTGTGATATGTAGGTGGTATTATTCCTAAGTCGCCTGTCGGTGATCATATGTGGTGGTATTATTCAGTCACTATGTGGTTGTGATATGTGGTTATAATGTGGCTGTATTTGATCTTAGTGGAATTATTGGTAATAATGGCCTTGAAATTCTGGTTTTGTGTAACAGTGTAAATTGGTATGACCATTATTTAGTGGTTTTATACTTAGAACTTTGTATTATAGCCTTTTGTATATTTTAATTTGTATCAAATGTATCGTGGGAAGGGGGACTATCCAGTTCGCACATCGTGGAGTACACCATAACTTTATTGTAAATAATTGTACCTTTAGAGATGGCCGCGACATTTCTCAAAATTCGTTTCGCGGGACTTTGCCCAATTTCCGCACAAAATCGTTTTGGGACTCCCACCGAAATTGCTTCGGACGAAATTCTGCATAAAAAAACAGCTTAATTTCCAGGCTGCACAGAGTCCTTGCAGGATGCTGTAGAATCGTCATGTGCCATGCTTAAATTTGGCAAGAGGATGCTTGGTTTGGTTTCATACAAATGTTGTGTTTTGTATGACAACCGCATCTGACTGTTGCCCGCCTCTTAGACATTTCGCTCTTCAATATAAATTCCCTGTGGCAACTTAAGTGGCTCAAACAACTGACCAAATAACTCAAGCTTGGGAATGTAGCCTGAATAAAGTCACTGCTGGATCAGCTGGAAAAAAACAACGCTGAGGGCTAGGTTGGCAACATCAGTGGACAGAGTTCGTGGACTAGGTGACGGCGGCAGCCACAGCAGCATGACGGTCAGGAAGTGGACACAATGGACATTGTGCGAGATTTCTGGTGGCAAAAATCAGGCAGTAGCACATGAGTGGCACAATGACATGAGTGTGGAGGTCATGGCAGGAGCACACCAGCACGCAGCATGAGGTCAGACAGTGGCACAATTGCAGAGTGTGTAGTCACGGCAGCAGCCACTAGCAGAAGCGTGAGGTCAGACAGTGCCACAATGACATGTGTGGACGGTGGCAAAACCAGTAGATAGGCCACAGCTAGTGGCACAATGACTGAGAGTGGAGGTGACGGTCGCAGCAGCAGAATGAGGTCATGAGAGTGACACAACCCTGATCCACAGTGTGGAGGGATGGCTAGCAAGCCACAGCAGCCATAGAATGCGGCTCTGACAAGCTGACAAATTGACATTCTGGACCCCCGGTAGCAGAGAAAACTAGTTGTACGGCTCCAGAGAGTGGCGAACACAATGACAGAGTGTGGAAGGGTGGCACTCAACAGGAGTAGGCCACAGGCAGGAAAGTGGGCACAATGACAGGAGTTGGAAGGTGATCGGCAGGTAGCAACAGCTATGAGGTCAGAGAGTGGCACATTGACAGCGGCTGTGGAGCGGTGTCCGCAAGCTAGCAACTAACACTGCAGCAGGCATGAAGGTCAGAAAGTGGCACCAGATGACAACATGTGGACAGTCACGCACCAAGCCAGCAGCAAATGAGGTCATAGAGTGGCACAATGAAGAGGTGGAGGGGGGTGAATATTACCCAGTCATGGGTTAAGTAAAGATGGTGGTATGATGATGGAGAAACCGTCAGAGATTTTATGGCATCAGGCGGTTGTGTGGCACGGCATCAGAATTAGTGGGCTTTGGCACGGTTAATTTGATCGCCCATGCAAACTCATTTCTCTCAGTTTGGTTGAGGCGTCATGGCTAGTGTGAGCGATTATTCATACCACGAACAAAAGTTGAAAATCGGCACAGTTTTTTTGTTGATCGCAATTTTATATCAATGCGATAATTTAGGTTATAAATCTGTGCATACATTATAAGATCGCGCCATTTTCGGCGCTTCCTGGTCATTTGGTTGGCAACAGTCAATTCAGCTCTACAGAATTGAGCAGTGGTGGATGTGTGGTGAGACGTCATGAATGGGATCAGTGCTATGGTGCGATGGGGTTGGAAAAATCCACATGACCTCAGTTTTTCATAGAACAGGCCCTTCTGTTCATGATTAGTGTCCTCTCTCCAGGGAATCCAATAGGCAGCTGTCTCTACTCGCTACCTTCTGTCATTGCCTTTTCCAGACAGTTATGTTCTTTTTCAATTTTGGCCCCCATTCCAGACTTTGTTGATATTAGCAACTTGCAGTAAGTTTAAAATTTGATTCCAGCAAATTTGTAGTCAAGCACACGTATGATATGGTTGCCAAATAATACCCTCTTTATTGTATACGAATATCATACAGTATTACGTGTTTTTCATTTGGGCACTACAAGCTTTGTTCATTGAGGCACCTTGCACTATAACTGTGAATACCAGGCAATTTTGTAGTCACCACAGGTGGCATTGAAAGGTCGACAAAAAATTCTTTATTATACGAGATACTTACATGATACCGTGTTTTTTCTACTTTCCTTGAGCAGAACGTACGCCTCTTGTTCACTTGAGGCATCCTTGCACTTACTACTGTGCTATACACCAATTTTTGTGTCACCTCAGGTGAAATTGTAAAAGGTGCAAAAAAATTCCTTTTTTACTCCTGTAATACATTACAGATACGTTATGTTTTGCAACTTTTGCCCAGTCCTAGATTGTTGATAGAGCCACCATTGCAGTTAAAAATTTGAATCCAGCAATGGTGTAGTTTATCATAGGTTGAATTGATAGGTGACCAAAAAAATACCTTTTATTATACCTGAATACATTACAGTTTAAGTGTTTTTTCACTTTTGGCGCAGACTATACAGCTCTTTGTTCATTGAGGCACCTAGACTATTAATGTTGACCCTACAGCAATTTGTTATTAAACAGGTGAATTGAATAGGTGCCAAAATACCTTTTATTATTCGAATACAATTACATGATAGTGTTTTTTGCCACTTTTGCAGTCAGATATTGTTGATAGAGCCACTTGACCAGATTACATTGAATCCAGCAATGGTGTAGTTAACACAGGTGAATTCGATAGGTGCAAAAAAAGATTACTGTTTATTATAGAATACATTACAGATACGTGTTTTTTCACTTTTGTTGCACTACAGCTCTTGTTCATTGAGGCACCTTGACCACTTATATTGTGGAATACAGCAATTTTGTAGTCACTCAGGTGTATCTGATCTCCGGGCCCAAAAAATAACTTTTATTATTCCGAAATACATTAGATAGATACGTGTTTTTTTCACTCTTGGCGCTCCTAAAGCTTTGTTCATTATGGAGGACCTTGAAACTTAAATGTGAATACAGCAATTTTGTTGTCACCAACAGGTGAATGATAGGTGCCAAAAAATACCTTTTATTATACAGAATACATCTCAGATGAGTTGTTTATTTCCCTTTGGTGCAACTACAGCTTTGTTTCATTGAGGCACTTGCACTTTATGTGACATACAGCCACTTTTGTTAGTACCACAGGTGAATTGCAATAGGTGCCAAAACAAAAATTCCCTTTTATTACTTTCGAAATACAATACAAGATACGTGTTTTTTCACATTTCGGAACACTACAGCGTTTGTTCATTGATGGCACCCTTGCACTTAAATGTGAATACAGCAAACATTTTGTAGTCGACCACAGGTGAATTGATAGGTCGCTCAAAATATACCCTTTTATTCTTCCGAATTACATTTCTGGATACTGTGTTTTTTTTCCACCTTTGGCACAGGCCAGCTTTGTTGGATAGTATCTACTTTGCGTTAATTTGAATCAGCAATTTTGTGGTCACACAGGTGAGATTTGAAAGGTCGCCAAAAATACCTTGTTAATATCCGTATTACGTATACACTATTTCAGAAGGTGTTTTTTCACTTTTGGTCAGTCAAGCTATGTTGATAGATCTTACTTTGCTCAGTTTTTTGTAAATTTGAATCACCAGCAATTTTGTTTGATTTGAGGGGATTGAGAAATAGACTGTAATTTGACTGTCTTTTTATACAGTGAACTTTCCAAAAAACTCTCTTCATACTTATCAATTTTTATATTTCTGAACATGGAGCGATACTTCAGGTTGGTAAGCGAGTCTCTAAAGAGTTGGGGGGGTTCCAGGTCATTGGACTGGTGACATAGGTACGAGAAGATAAGGTGCTCCTTACACGATGCTGGCGATAACAAGCATGCCAGGGATCGTCAGTTGCTGGGACCGTCAGGCCTGTCACTCGACCAGGGTTCATGGCCCTGTGTATCTCAGTACCTACGTAACAGCGTCGGCAATTGTCCTTCAGTGTTAAATGCAAACCTGCTTCCAGCATTGTCTTACTTCCCTCGTCCTCCAGTTCAACGGCCACAAATGTCCGTCAATCAGCTATCTGACCAGCATCGTCCAACATGAAGCAGCCCAAATGTAAACTCGTCGTACCCACCACCCGTGGATATTAATCATTTTCTGAAGACCTCTTTTGATGACAAATTGCGGTTGGGGTTCAGAAGGAATGTTAAAAGATCAGAGGCTAAAGAGGATGTTTTTCTCTGCTCTGACGACCCAGTTACTTGACTGCCATCAGAGGAGGAGGAACGGAGCGGTTGAATCGGCATCAAAAATTCCCGGTGCAGGTCTGCAACGCTTGCAGTCCCTTCCTCTGTAGCCAGCAGCTCCTGGAAGTCAGAATGTCCCAGGTCGCGATTCTGATCACCTCTGTGTTGATGATGATGACTGACGACCCACATTGCGGGATATCCAACCTTGGTCTTTTCAGCAGAATTTGCTTGGGAGACGCTTCAATCACTGGAACGAGGAGGAAGACGATGGTTTGGTAGTGTCAGTTACCGGTGTTCTGCCTCAAAAAGCGGAGTGAGTGGCGGTCTCGCAGAATGTCTGCTGATATGATTCTGCCAGCCTAACGGTCAGCGCAAACCCGTCCCGCTTATCGCGTCAAATAAGGTCCAGGACCTCTCAAGCCTGGGCCTTCTTGAGCAAGGCCTATTGATACAACCCAGTGATGTCATATGCCGCTTTTGCCCGGGTAAAAGCATACAGTTAGAGGCAAGAACCCTTAGGTGATTAAACCCCACCAACATGTCTAGTCACATGCAGCGAAATGCATGGTTGAAATGGAGGAAACATTGGGCCCAAAAAAAAGGCCAGACGAGCCGGGTCAACCCCCTGTCAAAACCCCTCTGTCTCGCCTCCTCCTCCCCCACCCCCAAGCGTTCTCAGTCCCTGTTTCAGAGTCTGATCAGGTCACCCTTTTCCGCTTCCCCTCCACCTCGCCGGAGTCCCACCAGCACCCCCAGGACCCTCCTCCCCCTTTCTTCCGCCCTTTTGATGCCCTTGCACGCCGTCAGCGGCCAGTCTACACCCACCCCTTTGTTTTCCCGGGTTTGGGGAGCAGAAGAAAATTTTAACCCCAAACCATCCCAAGCAAAAGCCTGAAGTCGGATGAGGCTTTTGGCCTTGGAATGTTCCCCTTTCCTTTGGTGGCCCAAAGGGGTTTTTGCCCCATGGCCCCTTGCCGCCCCCAATACCAGTGCCGGCAGGCATTTCTTTCCCAGAAAGCCGTCCCCCCCTGGCCCCCCCAGGTATCTAAAATTTTTCAACGCGTTGTTCGGGGGGGAAAAATTGAAGCTGGAAAAGGGCGGGCTATATCTCTGTGCAGCTCACTGGGTGAGTGGGGGGATGTTTTGGGGGTGACGGTGGCTCCAGGCTGGGCAGCTTTAAAAACGCAGGGATGGTGCGGGGGTTCTTTCCCCCCCAGGTCCTTGGGTGGCTCACGTGCCCGGGGGAAAAAAAACCCGGGCCTTTGAAAAAAATTTTCCCTTGGGACGTCCCACAAAGGCAGGAGGTGGAGGGGCTTGCAAGGGGGCCCGGGCTGGTGGGTGCAAAAACCCTTGGCCGGGAAGGTGGGGGTGCGAAAAACCGGGCAAATTTTGCTCCCCGCCCTTAGATGGGTAGATGGGCACATCCCTTCCCCGGCACATGCTTAAAATTTTCCAAAAATTTTAAAGGCTCCCCGGGTTGGACTGCCGGGTGAGGAAGGCCGAGTTAGTTCGCACTTCCCCGTTGCACCCTGCTTCGTCCCCCCTTTTGGTTTCAGCGCCCGTCGGCCTCCCCAAAAACGTCTCTTGTTGCCCGGGGGGCAACGCGGGAATTCCCACCCTCCATGCCCCAGGATTGTGGCCGGGCCAATGCCTTTGCAGTACGAAGTGACAAGGGCCTGACAAGCAGCGGTGGGCCCTCGGGGTTTGAGCACCGAGATGGGGGCGGGAAAAAGAGCTCTCACCATCCTTGCATTTTTGAAGAAGCCCCCAAAAAATGGTCGTGGGGGAAAATCCCCTTGTCGCATGAGCTTGTGGTGATCTTATTTCGGGAAGATCTTTGGACACTCTGAAACAACGGGGCCCCGCCAGGACGGAGGAGGAGAGGACACAGTGCGGACAGGAGCCTTTCTCTCCGTAAAACCCACAAGGCCCCG
>JAODAL010033964.1:0-44906 GCA_025379985.1 Phyllomedusa bahiana | reverse complement strand
TTTTCTGACTCGACCCTGCCTCCCGCCCTGACCTCGCAACCTTGGCCCGCCACCGCGGGCCCAACCCCCGCCAGGGGTAGTGGACCTGGTGGACTCCCGCCGCAGCAAGTCCATCCCGCTTTGCGGCGGGCTACTGGTGAATACCGGGACCCACTTAGATTCCACTCCCTGGTGTGGGCTTACGCCATCGCCTGCGGTGGTCCAGTGGATCCACCTCCAGAATCGTTACAGTAGGATCCGGCCATGGATCCCGCCAAGGTACCCTTGCCAAGTTTGCCAGCATCACCAACGTCGTGGTCAAGCAATCACAACAGATTGCGCAGCAAGCGCAGCAGCTCGAGCAACTCTCCTCCTTGGTGCAGCAGCTCGTCCCTGGTAGGGGCTTACGCCATCACCTGCGGTGGTCCAGTGGATCCACCTCCAGAATCGTTACACATACCTTATAGGATGTATTTACAGTGGGGGTTCCTCACCTATCAGATATTTATTATATATCCTACGGCTACACCTTACTGTCTTTGTCTAGAATACCCCTTAAAGGGGTTGTCTCACTACATGGATTCTTCTTACCTCATTCCTGTTATCTTTGTTTCATTTTGAATTCAGGGGCGTGTTTACTGGCTTCCACTAGGCTGCAGTAGAAGTCAGGTCTGTAGCTATAGCAACCAGTGGTGGCAGCCTATCATGAGAGATTGAACAGGTCTGTAGCTATAGCGACCAGCACTGGCAGCCTATCAGGAGAGATTGAACAGGTCTGTAGCTATAGCGACCAGTGCTGGCAGCCTATCAGGAGAGATCAAACAGGTCTGTAGCTATAGCGACCAGTGCTGGCAGCCTATCAGGAGAGATCAAACAGGTCTGTAGCTATAGCGACCAGAACTGTCAGCCTATCAGGAGAGATCAAACAGGTCTGTAGCTATAGCGACCAGTGCTGGCCGTCTATCATGAGAGATTGAACAGGTCTGTAGCTATAGCAACCAGCGCTGGCAGCCTATCAGGAGACATCAAACAGGTCTGTGGCTATAGCGACCTGAGTAGCTGATGCAGCCCATACAAGAGGGGATATCTAGGAATAAGTAGGACACTGTTAATGGACAGATATTGCAAAGTGACTTATTTTTGCAAGATCTTTAACATAAAAAGAAATCCTTGTAGCGAGACACCCCTTTAATGATTCCTTTGCTTTTTCAGTGTAGCGGAGTTGGTTCTAATATAAAGATGACATTTCCATTGTAATTGCTTTAACATATTGGAAGGTAGAAAGTCAGTTTTACCTAAAGAGCAGCAGAGGTATCAGAGCGGCGTCCGCCTCGCGCAGAGTTGGGCCAAATTTTATTGTGAATTTTATTTAAGGTAAAATCATGATATTGTGTAAATGATGAAACTCCAGAGAGCAGTAATCCTTAATCTCACACAGGAGTGTAGGAAAGCCCGGGACCGCTGCCCAGTCTCCGTAATCTACTCCGGCTCCATAAAAAATGAATATTTATAGGGAGGAAAAGGCATTTTTTTAAGTCATTAGCCGAAGTCTTAGCTCAGCTTAGGGTAATGAGCGGCGAGGCTTCCCCTGCCACAGTGATAGATGGCTCTCGCCAGCGCCGCCGACTCCTGCAGCAGATGCATGGGCCGCACTGTTATACCAGTGGACAGAAGCCCACAATGGTGGCAAAATGGAAGGGTCACATTACAAAGGCTATAATATGTACGGCCCGCCGTAATAGAGGTTACATGCTAACACCTATGTTATGGCGGTAACATGTAGACCCCATGTAATACTGCAGAACAAACCATAGATCACTGTGTGCTTATGGGGTGTCAGAGCTAGACTTATCGTGTTTTTCCAAAAAATAAGACAGGGTCTTATATTATTTTCGTTTCCAAAAAAAGGGCTAAGGCTTATTTTTGGGGGAGGGCTTATTTTTTTTAACACGACGGGTGCAGACACTGCATGCTGGGACATTTAGTTCCTTGGCAGCTACAGGTACAAGTCCCTGCGTGTATATACACACACATACACCCCATGGTACATAACCTATAGTCAAAAACCATGGAGTGTGTGTCCATTCTTTCAGTGCCTTATCTTGAAAGTGTGGCATATTGGGGAACTATAAGTCCCAGCAAGTCCCAGTAGCCTTTAAGATAAGGGATTGTTTGTGTGATTATATAAAGGTGTGTGTAATGTGAGTGTATATGTATGTGTGTGAATACATTGAACTTTCACTTACACATTGCACTCTATGGCCTGGGCAGAGGGATTTGCGACTGTGACTGTGACATCATCTCAGGTCCTTCAGCCTGAAAACACTGGAGGTTTCAACAAAGCCTCCAGTCTCACAGGCTGTTTATTGGGGTGGGCGGAGCTCGGGAACGGCACTGCCCAGGAGGCGGGCCCCAGGTGACATCACTCAGGAGGCGCTGACTAACTAGGGTTTATTTTTTGGAGTAGGGCTTATATTTAAAGTCGACTCCAAGAATCTGTGAAAATCAGACTAGGGCTTATTTTGGGGAGAGGGCTTATTTTTGGGAAATTACAGTAGTACAACCATCGGGGTCCGGATGCCGCAGTCATAATACAGATATATTTGTTATATGTGACCATATTATTGCCTGGGTGAAACCGGCCTAATATGCAAGTGTTACACACAGTCAAGTCACATTATTATGACCACTTCCTACTTTCAGGGTCTTAGCGTTGCTCATGATGGAGGTCACGTGTAGTGAGCTGGCTTGGTGGGTATGTGAGGTGTGCAGTAGGCTGCCTGTACACATATCCCTTGTTGCTGTCGTATTTCTGAAACTGCTCAGTGTAACCTGAAAATGGTGTAGACTAGAGATCGTTTCCTTCTGTTTCTGTGTCTTACTAGCTCCTACCTAAATTAAGATTTATATCAGTTGGTGGTGATGGACATTTAGCTCGCAGTACAGTGTTTGGTGTTAAAGGGATATTCTCACTATTATGTTTCATAGAGCCTGCTTCAGGCTCCCACTTCCTGGTCAGGCTGTGGGCGGTTCTATAGCTTCAGGCTCCCACTTCCGGTTCAGGCTGTGGGCGGTTCTACAGCTTCAGGCACTCCCACTCGTTTCACTCAGGTCATTCTGGTGTTGTGGGCGGTTCAACAGCTTCAGGCTCCCACTTCCTGGGCAGGCTGTGGGTGGTTCTACAGCTTGAGGCTCCCCCTTCCTGGTCAGGCTGTGGGCGGTTCTACAACTTCAGGCTACCACTTCCTATTCTGGCTGTGGACGGTTCTACAGCTTCAGGTTTTCATTTCCTGTTCAGGCTGTGGGTGGTTCTACAGCTTCAGGCTCCCACTTCCTGTTTTGGCTACGGGCGGTTCTACAGCTTCAGGCTCCCACATCCTGTTCTGGCTATGGGCGGTTCTACAGCTTCAGGCTCCCACATCCTGTTCTGGCTATGGGCGGTTCTACAGCTTTAGGCTCGCACTTCTTGTTCAGGCTGTGGGCAGTTTTACAGCTTCAGGCTCACATTTCCTGTTCAGGCTGTGGGTGGTTCTACAGCTTCAGGCTCCCACTTCCTGTTCAGGCTGTGGGTGGTTCTACAGCTTGAGGCTCCCCCTTCCTGGTCAGGCTGTGGGCGGTTCTACAACTTCAGGCTCCCACTTCCTATTCAAACTATGGACTGATTTACAGCAGTAACTGACATTTCAGCTCTGCTATTCATAGTTGAGCCCATAAGAGGAACATTGCTAAATGAAGGGTTGAAACAGCTGGGCAGAAGGCTACAGAGCTCTAAAGAGTTAAAGTTTGTCAGTGACCTAGATAAAAAGCTCCTTTGCTGCTGATAAGGCACAGCGGGGGAGGGACATCACCATATTTGCTCAGGGCTGCTAGAACACAGGGTGGTGGTTGGTAGCCTAGGAAAGCTTGTGTACACAAGCAGGAGATAAGACTTGCTCTGCCCCTGAAATGAAGCAAAATAAGAACAGCAATGTATTTGGTAATAATCTTTATTTACATTTGTCTACATGTTAAAGCAAATAAATGTGGTGAGAAAACCTCCTTAAGCTGACACTTCCTTGAACGCACGCAGTTTACCAGATCAAGCTCTGTGCAGGTACTAATATAGATTGAATGCTGAGTATAATACAGGATGTAAGTCAGGATCAGTACAGGATAAGTAATGTATGTACACAGTGACTGCACCAGCAGAATAGTGAGTGCAGCTCTGGAGTATAATACAGGATGTAACTCAGGATCAGTACAGGATAAGTAATTTATGTACACAGTGACTGCACCAGCAGAATAGTGAGCGCAGCTCTGGAGTATAATACAGGATGTAACTCGGGGTCAGTACAGGATAAGTAATGTATGTACAGTGACTGCACCAGCAGAATAGTGAGCGCAGCTCTGGATTATAATACAGGATGTAACTCAGGATCAGTACAGGTTAAGTAATTTTATGTACACAGTGATTGCACCAGCAGAATAGTGAGCGCAGCTCTGGAGGATAATACAGGATGTAACTCAGGATCAGTACAGGATAAGTAATGTATGTAGACAGTGACTGCACCAGCAGAATAGTGAGCGCAGCTCTGGAGGATAATACAGGATGTAACTCAGGATCAGTACAGGATAAGTAATGTATGTGCACAGTGACTGCACCAGCAGAATAGTGAGCGCAGCTCTGGAGGATAATACAGGATGTAACTCAGGATCAGTACAGGATAAGTAATGTATGTGCACAGTGACTGCACCAGCAGAATAGTGAGTGCAGCTCTGGAGTATAATACAGGATGTAACTCAGGATCAGTACAGGATAAGTAATGTATGTACAGTGACTGCACCAGCAGAATAGTGAGCGCAGCTCTGGAGTATAATACAGGATGTAACTCAGGATCAGTACAGGATAAGTAATGTATGTACAGTGACTGCACCAACAGAATAGTGAGCGCAGCTCCGCAGTATAATACAGGATGTAACTCAGGATCAGTACAGGATAAGTAATGTATGTACACAGTGACTGCACCAGCAGAATAATGAGCGCAGCTCTGGAGTATAATACAGGATGTAACTCAGGATCAGTACAGGATAAGTAATGTATGTACAGTGACTGCACCAGCAGAATAGTGAGCGCAGCTCCGCAGTATAATACAGGATGTAACTCAGGATCAGTACAGGATAAGTAATCTATGTACACAGTGACTGCACCAGCAGAATAATGAGCGCAGCTCTGAAATGTAATACAGGATGGAACTCAGGATTAATATAAGTAGTTAAAAAGTGTCTCAACTTTTCATGTTGGTTCTGTATGTAATCTGTATAATACTGTTCTTTATTGCTTTTGAATTTTATTAGCAAGAAATCTTGACCTTGCTGTGACTGAGCGCCATTGCTCTCATATCTGAGGGTAGTTTTTAGCAGTGGGAAGGTTCTGCACCTTTTTCCTTCTACAATGGGGCACTGTCACCGGCCACCCAGCTGGCATTCTGTCATCTCAGCACACAGTATTTCATTATTAAACGTCCCCATTTATTTGAACCAGTGACCGATACACTGCGGACATCAAAGAGCAGCGGGAGGATCACAGCGTCAGTGGTGGAGAGAGCAGTCAGGGTTACTTGGTGGGAAGTCACTGAACATTACATCTGGTACTGTCCTGAGTCACGGTCTTCTCTTCTGCACAGAGATACAGGACTGGAGAGATTATTTTATAGTTCACGAAAAAGACTGTGACAATAAATCCTGCAAATATATATATATATTGCTTATCCTGCACTGATCCTGAATTACATCCTGTATTATACTCCAGAGCTGCACTCACTATTCTGCTGGTGCAGTCACTGTGTACATACATTACTTATCCTGTACTGACCCTGAGTTACATCCTGTATTATACTCCAGAGCTGCACTCACTATTCTGCTGGTGCAGTCACTGTGTACATACATTACTTATCCTGTACTGATCCTGAGTTACATCCTGTATTATACTCCAGAGCTGTCTCACTATTTCCTGGTGCAGTCACTGTGTACATACATTACTTATCCTGTACTGATCCTGAGTTATATCCTGTATTATACTCCCGAGCTGCACTCACTATTCTGCTGGTGCAGTCACTGTGTACATACATTACTTATCCTGTACTGACCTGAGTTACATCCTTTATTATACTCCAGAGTGCACTCACTATTCTGCTGGTGCGTCACTGTGTACATACATTACTTATCCTTGTACTGACCTGAGTTACATCCTGTATTATCCTCCAGAGCTGCACTCACTATTCTGCTGGTGCAGTCACTGTGTACATACATTACTTATCCTGTTACTGATCCTGAGTTACATCCTGTATTATCCTCCAGAGCTGCGCTCACTATTCTGCTGGTGCAGTCACGGTACATACATTACTTATCATGTACTGATCCTTGTTTACATCCTGTATTATCCTCCGGAGCTGCACTCACTATTCTGCTGGTGCAATCACTGTGTACATACATTACTTATCATGTACTGATCCTGAGTTACATCCTGTATTATCCTCCGGAGCTGCACTCACTATTCTGCTGGTGCAGTCACTGTGTACATTTCATTTAACTTATCCTGTATTATACTCCAAGCGCTGCACTCACTATTCTGCTGGTGCAGTCACTGGTACATACATTTCTTATCCTGTACTGATCCTGAGTTACATCCTGTATTATTCTCCAGAGCTTGCTCACTATTCTGCTGGTGCAGTCACTGTGTACATACATTACTTATCCTGTACTGATCCTGAGTTACATCCTGTATTATACTTTCCCGAGCTGCACTCACTTTTCTTCTGGTGCAGTCACTGTACAAACATTACTTTTTCCTGTACTGATCCTGAGTTACATCCTGTATTATCCTCCAGAGCTGCGCTCACTATTCTGCTGGTGCAGTTACACTGAAAATCCATTTATCTGGCGTCCAGTGCTCCAGAAATCCTGCTGATTGAACAGAAACATTCTCAGTGATGGATAAGGGGGAATATTCTTTGGGGTATGTTCACACAGGACAGATATGCATGCAGAAAATCTACAGCTTTTAGCAGCAGCAGGAAAGTGCAAAAGAATCCAAGAAATCTCATTCACATGCTGTGAGAAAATTCTGCCTTAAACCCCGTTGTAATTGTGACCTGTGTCATTTTAGATTGAGATTGTGGAATTTCCCCAATTAAATTCAGTAAGGAAGACCGATTCTGGGTACAAATCCCCGCGTACAGAGAGATTCAAAGATTCTCAGAGTTTAAAGGGGTATTTCCATTTCATTGATTAGCTCTAAACATGTAGGCAAAGTTAAATTATTATTATGCAAGATAAAAATCTTTGTTGCTTTTGCAGCAGCTGCCTGAGCTTGAGTACCACTGCTTAGCTTGTAACCAGAATAACCAACTCTTTATATCATCTCCAGTTCTGTTCCATGTAATATACACACAACAAAATGTTCAGTGTGGCAAGTGCATTACTTCATATAATTTCTTTTACAGTCAATCTTAATCTTAAAGGGGTAGTACTATTTCATTGATTAGCTTTAAACATGTAGGCAAATTTAAATAAAGATTATTACCAGATACATTACTGTTCTGATTTTGGTTTATTTCAGAGCTAGAGCAGTTCTTATCTCCAGCTTATATACACAAGCATCCCTATGTTCTTGACCATTTCTCTCTGCTCTAGAAGTGGTCAGGATGGTGACATCGCTCCCTGCTGTGTTTTAACAGCAGCACAGGAACTTGTTTATGTTACTTACTGACAAACTTTAACCCTTTTGAGGTCTATAGTTTTCTGCCCTGCTGTTTGAATATTTCTGAAAGCAATCTAACGAGCTCAGCATGGAATAGCAGAACTGAAAAGTAAGTCACTGCTGTAGACCCACCCACAGCCTTAACAGGAAGTGGAGGCCTAAAGCTGTAGAACCTCCCACAGCCTGAACAGGAAGTGAGAGTCTGAAGCTGCAGAACCTCCCACTGCCTCAATAGGAGTGAGAGCCTGAAGCTATAGAACCTCCCACAGCCTGAACAGGAGTGAGAGTCTGAGGCTATAAAACCGCCCTCAGCTTGTACAGGAATTTCTAACTTCGAGCTGTAGAACCTCACACAAACTGAACAGGACGTGAGAGCCTAAAGCTGTAGAACCTCCCACAGCCTGATCAGGAAGTGGAGCCTGAAGCTTTAGAACCTCACACAACATGAACAGGACGTGAGAGCCTAAAGCTGTAGAACCTCCCAGAGCCTGAACAGGATGTGAGAGCCTGAAGCTGTAGAACCGCCCAGAGCCTGAACAGGACGTGAGAGCCTAAAGCTGTAGAACCTCCCACAGCCTGAACAGGACGTGAGAGCCTAAAGCTGTAGAACCTCCCAGAGCCTGAACAGGACGTGAGAGCCTAAAGCTGTAGAACCTCCCACAGCCGGAACAGGACGTGAGAGCCTAAAGCTGTAGAACCTCCCACAGCCTGAACAGGAAGTGGGACCCGGCTGTAGAACCTCCCACAGCCTGGAAGTGGGAGCCTGAAGCTGTAGAACCTCCCACAGCCTGAACAGGATGTGAGAGCCTGAAGATGTAGAACCGCCCACAGCCTGATCAGGAGGTGGGAGCCTGAAGCTGGAGCACCTCCCACAGCCTGAACAGGAAGTGGGAGCCTGAAGCTGTAGAACCTCCCACAGCCTGAACCTGGAAGTGGGAGCCTGAAGCTGTAGAACCTCCCACAGCCTGAACAGGATGTGAGAGCCTGAAGATGTAGAACCTCCCACAGCCTGAACAGGACGTGGGAGCCTGAATTGTAGACCTCCCACAGCCTGAACGGGACGTGGACCTGAAGCTGTAGAACCTCCCACAGCCTGAACAGGAAGTGGGAGCCTGAAGCTGTAAAGCTGCCCAAAGCCTGAAAAGTAAGTGGGAGTCTAAAGCTGTAGAACCGCTCACAGCCTGAACAGGAAGGGTGAGCCTGAGGCTGCAAAACCGCCCATGGCCTGAACAGGAATTGAGAACCTGAAGCTGTAGAACCACCCACAACCTTAAGAGGAAGTGGGAGCCTAAAGCTGTCTGTGGCTCTGTGAAACAGCATGGTGGAACATCCCCTTTAAGTTTAAGAAAAAAATTCTGCAACCATTCTGCAGTGTGTGAACAAATACACGGAGGAGCGCCCTTTGGATTCCTGTCTTGGGTTTGGTCGTGGCTCGTTGTGATCTGTAGCGTGTATTCTCATTGAAGACAATTGGGCGCAGATTTCGTTCCGTGCCTACATGGATTCTGATTTGGAATCTATGTGAAAAATCTCCGTGTCCGGGACCTTTTGTCATTCTTGTTGAGGCAAAACAAGGACCATGTATGGATGACAACCCTACCTCGGTGCATGGTTAGTAATGTGTCGCCTCAGGGTGGCGCTATGTATCTATCTCATATCTGTCTCATACGCTGTTTCCCCGAAAATAAGACAGTGTCTTATATTAATTTTTGCTCCTAAAGACGAGCTACGACTTCTTTTTAGGGGATGTCTTATCTTTCTATGAACAATAATTCACATTTATTGATGAACAAAACATCAACATGTATTAATATCCTGTAGTGATGTCATCACAAACATCCGCATAAGCAGCCAAACTCTGAGTTGCATACAAAAAATTGCACCATGTCTTATTTTCGGGGGGTGTCTTATTTTCGGGGAAACAGGGTATCTATGCGTTTATCTAAAAAATTTCCAACCTATTTACCTATCTCATATCTACCTTCATAGCTGTCCATTGATTTCACATCGATACATCTATCCATTTATCTCATCTATCTATTTACAGTATCTCACAAAAGTAAGTACACCCCTCACATTTTTGTAAATATTGTATTATATCTTTGTATGGGACAACATTGCAGATATGACACTTTTGACACAATGTAAAGTAGTCAGTGCACAGCTTGTATAACAGTGTAAAATTGGGTCACCCTCAAAATAAAGCATCACCATGCCAAAACCACTGGCAACAAAAGTGAGTACACCCCTAAGTGATAGCAAAAGTGAGTACATCCCTAAGTGAAAAAGGACAAACTGTGCCCAAAGTGTCAATATTCTATATGACCACCATTATTTCCCAGCACTGCCTTAACTCTCTTGGACATGGAGGTCACAGGTTGCAGCCACTGGAATCCTCTCCCCTCCTCCATGACGACATCACGGAGCTGGTGGATGTTAGAGACCTTGTGCTCTTCTACCTCCTGTTTGAGGAGGCTCCACATATACTCAATAGGGTTTAGGTCTGGAGACGCTTCGCCAATCCAGCACCTTTACCCCTATTTTCTTTAGCAAGGCAGTGGTCATCTTGGAGGTGTTTGGGTTCGTTATCATGTTGGATACCGCCCTGGGACCCAGAAGGGAGGGGATCATGCTCTGCTTCAGGATGGCACAGCACATGTTGGCATGCATGATTCCCTCAATGAACTGTAGCTCCCCACAGCCGGCAGCCCTCATGCAGCCCCAAACCATGACACTCCCACCACCATGCTTGACTGTAGGCAGACACGCTTGTCTTTGTTCTCCTCACCATGTTCTTAGTCTGCTTGTCTTCAGCAAACTTTGCGAGCTGTCCTGTGTATCATCTTTAGAAGACACTTCCTTCTGGGACGACAGCCATGCAGACCATTTGATGCAGTATGCGATGTATGGTCTAGATACTGAGAGGCTGACGCTCCACCCCTGTAACCTCTGCAGCACTGTTGGTAGCACTCATCTCTGGATATGACGCTGAGCACGTGCACTCAGCTTCTTTGTCCGACCATGGTGAGGCCTGTTCTGAGTGGAACCTGTCTTGTTAAACCGCTGTAGGGTCTTGGCCCCCGCGCTGCAGCTCAGTGTCAGGGTGCTGGCATCTTCTTACAGCCTCGGCCTCTTTATGTAGAGCAACAATTCTTTTTTTCAGATCCGCAGAGAGTTCTTTGCCATGACGCGCCATAATGGACTTCCAGTGACCGGTATGAGAGAGCGTGAGAGCGCTAACCCCAAATTTAACACACCTGAGACCTTGTAACACTAACACGTCACATGACACCGTAGAGGGAAAATAGCAACTTGTGCACATTTTGCCCTTTTTCACTTAGGGGTGTACTCACTTTTGTTGTCACTTAGGGGTGTACTCACTTTTGTTGCCAGTGGTTTAGACATTGATGGCTGTGTGTTATTCTGAGGGCACCAAATTTACACTGTTATACAAGCTATACACCAGGCATCCTCAAACTGCAGCCCTCCAGCTGTTGGGAAACTACAACTCCCATCATGCATTTATATAATCTGTAACAGTGGGCATGATGGGAGCTGTAGTCAGGGCCGCCGTCAGAAATTTTGGGGCCCCATACAGCTGGAGCGTCTGGGCCCCCTCCTCCCCCCGGCCGACCCAACCCCCTGCTCCTCCCCTTCCCCGTCCATCCCGACACAGCCCCACCCATTCTCCGCCACACAACCATCGCCACCCCAGAAAAATAAAAAAAAATGTTTTTGGGGTCACAAGAAAAAAATATGCAATTGTGCCATTTGTTTTTGGATTTAGTTCTCGCTGAGTATTACAAAGTCCAGCAAATACCTCCACATGTCACCATTATAATGTTTACGGCAAAGCCATAATACCCAGACCAATATTGCCAAGCAAACAATATACAAATTCTAAATAATACTGATTAGTCCCACCAATAATGTTTATGACTAAACCAGTATACCAAGACCAATACCACCATTACTGTTAGTGATTATAAACCATCACACCAAACCAACTATTTCCTCCATACAGTGACCCTATAGTGGTAGATACCAGGTACACAGGTGCTTTGCAAATAGTTTACTTACATTTAGCCCCCAGGGGACGTCTTTAGGTCGGAAAATAACGTGGGGCCCCGAAAATTTTAACAAATGCCCCCATTAATGGCCGAAAAAAAATCCGCCCGGGGGGGCCGTCCTTTTGTTTTAATTGGGGGGACCCTTTTTTGCCCTTGGGGTTAAAAGAAAGGGGTTTGCATTGATTTTTAGACCCTTTCCGCGCGCCCGGCCCTAAAGGGTTTGGAAATCCCCCTCTCTTTTTATAGAACAAAGGGGGGGCCGTATCGGGCCCCGCAAAAATTTTGGGGATACGTGGGTTGGGCCCCTCCTCCCCCCCCCCCCCCCTGTCCTCCCCCCCCCCCCCGCCGCCCCCCCCTTTCCCCCCACCCCATCCCCCCCGTTTGTTTTTTAAAAAAAAAAGTTTGTTTGTTTTTGGTTTTTTTTCCGCGGAAACCCGTCTCAGTCCCATTTTGGGGGTCCCGTTTGCCCCAAACTTTTCAAAATTACATTTTCCCCCTTGGGACTCCCCTTCCCCCACCATACGGGTTTGGAAAACCAAAAAAAATTTTCCCCTCGGCCCATTTGCCTCACGGGTGTTTTGTATTTTCACAACCACGGCCTTTGTTCGTCTTTCCCCCATCTTAACCTAACTCCCCCCACCACCGGGGTGCCCAACCCCCCCTTTTGTAGGCGAAAATTTCCCCCCCTGGTTTTTTGGGGCCCCCGGGGGCCCCCCCGGTTTTCCCCCTTTAGGCAAAAAGCCCCCCCCTTTTGGCCCCCTGTGGGTGCCCCCCCGAATTTACCCCCAAGAATAGTCCCCCCCCGAGATTGGCCCCCCCCCTTAGGAGAAAATCCCCCCCTGTAAAATTAGGGGGCCCCTTGTAGGCAGAATATCCCCCCCCGTTGGGTGAGGCAAAAGCCCCCCCCCCTGAAAATTGGGCCCCCCTTGTACGTTCCCCCCCCCCCCGAATTTACCCCCCGGCTTCCCCCCCCCATTACCCCGGGGCAAAAAAACCCCCCCTAAAAACCCCCAAAAAACCCCCCGGGGGCCCCCGTGGCAAATAGCCCCCCCAGAAATTTGGCCCCCGGGGCCCCCACGGGAATTTAACCCCCCTTAACAAAACGTTTTTGGGGCCCCCGTGGAAGAATAGTCCCCCCCGAGTTGGCCCCCCCTTTTAGGCAGTCCCCCCCCCCGTAGGCAAATAGTCCCCCCCTCCCGAAAAATGGGGGCCCCCCTGAGGCAGAAAAACCCCCCCCCGAAAATTAAGGGCCCCCCCTTAGGCAGAATAACCCCCCCCCCAGATAAAGGGCCCCCTTTAAAAAATTGCCCCTTGAATTGGGGGTTTGGGGGGGTTGGGGGTGGAAAATGTCCCCCCCGAAATTAGGGCCCCCCTGAAAGCGTAGTCCCCCCCCCTTAGTTTTCCCCCTTTTTTAAAATTTCCCCCCCCCGAAATGGGGCCCCCCCCGTAGCAAAATCCCCCTGTAGTTGGGCCCCCTTGCGCCCCCCGTCTTTCCCCTTCTTTTTCCCCCCCCCACCCAAGGGCCCCCTGTTAAAATACCCCCCATTTTCCCCCTTTTTCCCCCCCCCCCTTTGCCCCTTCTGCCCCCCCCCCCCCATTGGGCCCCCGGGGAAAAGTTTCCCTGAAAGGGGTTTTTTTTTCCCCCCCCCCCCCCAAAGGGGCCCCTGTGGCTTTTTCCCCCCCCCCATTTTGGGCCCCCCTTAGCTGTATTTCTCCCCACCCCCCGGGGCCCCCTTTTCTTTTCCCCCCCCCCCATCCGGGGCCCCCCTGTAGCGGTTTCTCTCCCCCCCCCCAGGGCCCCCTGTAGCGTAGTTTCTTTTTTCCCCCCCCCCGGGGTTACTTTTTTTTTTCCCCCCCCCCCCCCTGTCTTTTCCCTCCCCCCCCCACCCCCTTCTTTTTCCGCCCCCCCCCAGGGCCCCCCTGTAGCGTAGTTTTCTCCCCCCCCCCCCCCAGGGCCCCCTGTCTGGTTTCTCCCCCCCCCCAGGGCCCCCTGACTGTGTTTCTCTCCCCCCCCCCCAGGGCCCCTGTAGCTGTAGTTTCTCTCCCCCCCCCCCCCCGGGGCCCCCCTTACTGTAGTTTCTCCCCCCCCCCAGGGCCCCCTGTAGCTGTAGTTTTTTCCCCCCCCCCCCCCCCCCCCGTAGCTTTTTTTTTTCTCTTTCGCCCCCCCCCCCCCCCCCGGGGGGCCCCCTGTGGTGTTTTCCCCCCCCCCCCAAAGGCCCCCTGAGCTGAGTTTTTCCCCCCCCCCCCCCGGGCCCCCCCCTGTAGCTTTTTTTTCCCTCCCCCCCCGGGCCCCCTGTGCGTAGTTTCTCTCCCCCCCCCAGGGCCCCCTGTAGCGTTTTTCCTCCCCCCCCAGGGCCCCCTGTACTGATTTTCTCCCCCCCCCCCCCCGGGGCCCCCTGTACTGTAGTTTTCCCCCCCCCACCCCCCCCTGTAGCTGAGTTTCCCCCCCCCATCCAGGGCCCCCCCCCTCCCCCCCCCCCCCCCCCCCCCCCTGTAGGTAGTTTTCCTCCCCCCCAGGGCCCCCCTGTAGCTGTAGTTTCTCTCCCCCCCCCAGGGCCCCTTAGCGAGTTTCTCCCCCCCCCCCCCCCCCCCCCCAGGGCCCCCTGTAGCTGTAGTTTCTCCTCCCCCCCCCCCCAGGGCCCCTGTAGCTGTAGTTTCTCCTCCCCCCCCCCAGGGCCCCCTGTAGGTACTTACTCATGGCCGCGCTCCCCCCGGGTCTCCGTCCACCCCACCCTAAAACCAGCAGGCTTGGGGCCCCGAGAACAGGAAGGCGGCAGGCGGCGGGGTACGTCATTTTCCCGCCGCGCCGCCTGCAGATAGGTAGGGCAGGGGCGGGGGAGCGCCAGCCTCCCTGCCCGCTGACATCTTAATTGTATGGCGTCGCACGGGCGTGCATAAAATTAAGAGGGAGCCCCAGGAACCAGAGGGGGGGCTTGCCGGCGGCGGGGGCCCCCCCTGGCTTCACAACCCCCCGGGCCCGGGTACAGCAGAAACCTTTTTGTCTGCCCCTATCGCGGCCCCGGCTTATTTTTCCCAAAGCTGGGGGGGCCGCAGTTTGAGGATGCCTGCTATACACTGACTATTTTACATTGTATCAAAGTGTCAGATCTTCAGTGCTGTCCCATGAAAAGATATAATACAATATTTACATGTGAGGGGTGTACTTACTTTTGTGAGAGACTGTGTCTAGATCTGTCTATCAATCCACCCATCCATCTGTGTTTCTGTCTCTCTCTCTCATATCTAGGTATTCATCCATTTTTCCTTCCAACCATCTGTTTTTTCTGTCTCATACCTGTATGTTTATCTCCTAGCTTTCCCTCTGTCTCTATCTCTCGTCTCATTCTCTGTCTCTGTCTCTCTCTTTCCCTCTATGTCTCCTCTCTCTTTCCCTCTGTGTCTCTCTCTCTTTCCCTCTATGTCTCTCTCTCTTTCCCTCTGTCTCTCTCTCTCTGTCTCTCTCTTTCCCTCTGTCTCTCTCTCTCTGTCTCTATCTCTCCCTCTCTGTCTCTCTCTCTTTCCCTCTGTCTCTCTCTCTCTGTCTCTCTCTCTCTCTCTGTCTCTTCCTCTCTGTCTCATTCTCTCTCTATCTCTGTCTCATTCTCTCTCTATCTCTGTCTCATTCTCTCTCTATCTCTGTCTCATTCTCTATCTCTCCTTTTCTCTCTCTATCTTTCTTTCGCTCTCTCTCTCTATCTGTCTCATTCTCTCTGTCTCTCTCTTTCTCTCTATCTCTGTCTCATTCTCCTATTGTCCTCTTTTCTATTTCTCTTTTCCTGTCTGTCTCATTATCTCTGTCTCTCTTTTCTTCTCTCTATCTGTCTCTCTCTGTCTCTTTCTCTGTCTCTCTCTTTCTCTCTGTTTTTCTATCTCTGTCTCTCTCTTTCTCTCTCTGTCTCTTTCTCTGTCTCATTCTCTCTCTGTCTCTTTCTCTGTCTCATTCTCTCTCTGTCTCTTTCTCCCTCTCTGTCTCTTTCTCTGTCTCTTTTCCTCCCCTGCTCTTTCTCTGTCTCTTTTCTCTCTCGTCTCTTTTCTGTTCTTTTTCCTCTGTCCCCTTTTTCCCTCTTTCTCTTTTCTCTTTTGTTCTTTCCTTCTCTTTCCCTTTCTCTATCTGTCCCTTCTCCTCTATTGTCCTTTCCTCTCTATCTGTTCTCTGTTCTTTCTCTCTTTCTGTCTCTCTGTCTCATTCTTCTCTGTTCCTCTCCTTTTTTTTGTCTCTCTCTGTGTCTCTCTCTGTCTCTTTTTCTCTGTCTTTCTCTCTCTCTCTGTCTTTTTCTCTCTCTCTCCTTTCTCGCTCTCTCTCTCCTTTCTATTTTTCCATCCATCCATTCAACGCTCTGATGTGATGATTTTCTCTCCTTTTTTCCATTTATACCCATTATGCTAGCATACATAGGAAGGGAAGATCTCTCCTTAAGGGGGCACCGAACGAACGGCTTTTAATTTTTGTTTTGCCTTTTTGCCCTCTACTTTCATTGCATATCACAAGGATTAGGGAAAGGGCTGAAAGCCCCCCAGCGCCCTCTGTTGGTTTTTTAACAAATCCTAATTTGCTTTTTCCCACCCATCTTTTTTTACAAACCCAAAAGGCCTTGGGCTTCTCACCCCTTTCCCATAACCTGTGATATTGCAAAAATGCAGAACAGAAGTGGAGTGTATAATTATCATATCGTCATGAACCCCGTTATTCTGATTTAGGCGTTACTCATCCATATCATTAGGGGGGGGCCCCGGGTGTGCTCGTCATGTCGGGTGGCAGAACGCGGGCAGCCGGGGGATCCTCCTGCAGATGTCAGAGCTCACTTTGGGCCCCTTGATGGCAAGTTAGGGGGCACCTATAGCACTGCATACTGGGACACAAGGGACATTCAGCACTGCTTACTGGGAACAAGGCATTTTTACAGTGTCTGGGACACAAGGCCCTATCAGACTGCTATATGGGGCACAAAGGGGGATATCAGCACTGTGTACTGGGGCACAAGGCACCTATCAGCGCTACTGTCTGGGACACAAGCACCAGGCCCGGGCGAGCACTGCCCCCACCGGGCGGATGCCCGGCGGGGTGTAATCCTGGGCCCCTCATTTACATGCAAATTTCCCGACCTGCTCCTACCTTCTTTTTTTACAGGAGGCAGCGCCGCTGTGAAGGAATTATTGTGGGTGCGGACATGGAGAGGGCCACGGCGCTGCTGTGGGCCCCTCCACGCCCCCCGATCCTCTGCGACACCATCAAATCATCTGGCTGGCCGCGCAGCTCCGCAGTGGCTGCTTCACTTACTGAGGCAGGAGGAAGCTCCGGCAGCAGCACACTAATTGACTCAGGGGGCTGGGCCGAGTGCAGCACCGTGCTCAGGGGCGGGGGCCAGGCAGCTCCGTGCTCAGATTAGAAGAGCACGTGATGTGCCTGTCTCCCTGTTCAGTGTACCGTCTCCCCGCCCACAGGAGAGCTGAGCAGATGACTTCCCTGCAAGAAGAAATGCCGGGCTCCAGCGGATGATTTTCCCCAATAGGCAGGTAAAAGTTGCCTTTTAATTTACTACTTGGTCCTCACCAGCTAGCCAGCCTCCACCTCCCTGGGCCACACCAGCTGATCCAGCCTCCACCTCCCCTGGGGCCTTCACCAGCTAGCCAGCCTCCACCTCCCTGGGGCCGTCACCAGCTAGCCTTCCTCCACCTCCCTGGGGCCCGATCAGTCTAAGCTACCTGCCTCCACCTCCCTTGGTCCGCAGCATGCAGCAGCCACCAACCTCCCTGGGTCCTCAACCAGCTAGCCACCTCCACCTTCCCTGGTGCCTCACAATGCAGCCACTCCACCTCCCTGGGCCCTCACCAGCTAGCCCAGCCTCCACCTCCCTGTGGCCTTCACCAGCTAGCCTGCCTTCCACCTCCCTGGGGCCACAGCATGCAGCCAGCATCCACCTCCCTGGCTCCTCACCAGCCTACCAACCTCCACCTCCCTGGGGGCCTCACCAGCAAGCCTGCCTCCACCTCCCTGGTGCCCTCAGCAATCAGCCAGCCTCCAACCTCCCTGGGATCCACACAAGTAAGCCAACCACCTACCTACCTGGGCCTCACCAGCTGGCCTGCCTCCACCTCCCTGGGTCCTCACCAGCAAGCCTGCCTCCCCTCCCCTGGGTTCCCTCCACCAGCTATCCAACCCTCCACCTCCCGGGGGCTCAGCATGCAGCCAGCACTCCACCTCCACTGGGGGCACACCAGCTAGCCAGCCTCCGTACCTCCCTGGGGCCTCACCAGCTAGCTGCCACCACCATCCCTGGCCCTCACCAGCTAAGCCTGCTACTCCTTCCCCTGGTGCCCTCAGCATGCAGCCAGCCCCCCGTCCCCATGGGGCAAACCATCTAGCCCACCACCACTCCCTGGGGCCGTCAAGCAATTCAGACAGCCTCCACCTCCCTGGGGAATCTCAGCATGTAGCCAGCATTCCACCCTCCCTTGGGCCTCTGCGTGCAGGCCAGCATCCGAACCTCCCTGGGGCCTCATCTTGCAGCCTGCCTCCACCATCCCTGGAACCACAGCATTCATCCAGCCACCACCTCGGTCCCGGTGGCCAGTCAGCGTGCAGCCATCCTCCACCACCCTGGGCCTCAACATCAGATCCGAGGCCTCCACCTCCCTGGGGCCCCCCCCTCAGGCATGCAGCAGCCCTCCACCAACACCACCCTCGGGGCCTGGCATGGCAAGCCCGCCACCACCTCCCTGGTGCCTCGCAAGCTAGCCCTGCCTCCACCTCCCTGGGGGCCCTCAGCAGCTAGCCTGCCATCCACCCTCCCAGTGGCCCTAAAACCAGCTAGCCTGTGCCTCCACGCTCCCTGTGGGCCTTCACCAGCTAGCCAGCCTCCAACCTCCCTGGTGCCCTACCATGCAATGCCAGCCTCCACCTCCCCTGTTGCCCTACCCACTATCCGCCTCCACCTCCCTGGGGCCTCACCCAGCTAGCCTGCCTCCACCTACCCTGGGGCCTCAGCATGCAGCCCAGCCTCCGCCTCCCTGGGGCCTCACCAGCTAGCTAGCCTGCCTCCACCTCCCTGGGGCCCTACCATCTAGCCTGCCTCACCTCCAGGGGCCCTAACAAGCTAGCCTGCCTCCACCTCCCAGGGGCCCTAACCGATCTAGCCAGCCTACCACCTCCTGGGGCCCAACCAGCTACCTGCCTCCACCTCCCCTGGGACCTCACCAGCTACCTGCTCCACCCTCCTCCTGGGGCCGTCACCAGCTAGCCTGCCACCACCTCCCTGGGGCCTCAACCATCTAGCCTGCCTCCACTCGCCTTGGAGCTCAGCATGCAGCCTAGCCTCCCCCTCCCTGGCCTCAGCATGAAGCCTTCCTCCACCCATCCCTGGGCCTCAGCAGAGTAGCCTGCCACCACCTCCCTGGGGCCTCAGCATTGTAGCCTGCCTCCCACCTCCCTGGGTCCTAGCTGTTAGCCTTCCTCCACCTCCCCTTGGGCCTCAGCGTGTATCCTGCCTCCACCTCCCTGGGGCCTCAGCCGTGTAGCCTGCCTCCACCTCCCTGGGCCTCAGCGTTAGCCGCCTCCACCTCCCTGGGGCCACACCAGCTAGACTGCCTCCACCTCCCTTGGTCCACAGCGTGAAGCCTCGCCTCCACCTCCCTGGGGCCTCACGTGGACCGCCTCCACCTCCCCTGGGGCCTCACCAGCTAGCCTGCCTCCACCTCCCTGGGGCCTCATCAGCTCATCCTGCCTTCCACCTCCCTGGGCCTCACCAGCTAGCCTTGCCTCCACCTCCCGGGGCCTTCATCCACGCTAGCCTGCCACCACCCTATCCCTGGGGCCTCACGCAGCTAGCCTGCCTCCACCTCCCCTGGGCCTCACAAGCGAGCCTGCCTCCACCTCCCCGGGGCCTCAGCGTGTACATCTGCCTCACCTCCCTGGGGCCTCAGCGTGTAGCTTGCCGTCCACCGTCCCTGGGGCCTCAGCGCTGTAGCCTGCCTCCACCTCCCTGGGGCCTCAGCGAGTAGCCTGCCTCCACCTCCCTGGGGCCTCTACCAGCTAGTCCTGCCCTCCACCTCCAGGGGCCTCACCATCTATGCCATCCTCCACCTCCTGGGGCCTCACCATCTAGCCTGCCTGGTCCACCCCTCCTGGGCCTTCAGCATGTAGCCTGCCTCCACCTCCCTGGGGCCTTCAGCATGTAAGCCTGCCTCCACCTCCCTGGGGCCACAGCATGTAGCCCTCCTCCACCTCCACTGGGGCCTCACCAGCTAGCCTGCCTCCACCTCCCTGGGGCCTCAGCATGCAGCCAGCCTCCACCTCCCTGGGGGCCTCACCAGCTACCTGCCTCCACCACCCTGGGGCCTCACCAAGCTAGCCAAGCCTCCACCGTCCCTGGGGCTTTCTCACCAGCTAGCCTGCCTCCACCTCCTTTCCCTGGGGGCCTTCACCAGCTAGCCTGCCCCACCTCCCTGGGGGCCATCACCACGTAGCCTGCCTCCCACCTATCCCTGGGGCCTCAGCGTTCGCAGCCTGCCTCCAACCTCCCTGGGGCCTCATCGTGCAGCCAGCCTTCCAACCTCCCGGGGCCTCATGCGTGCAGCCTGCCTCCACCATCCCTGGGGCCTCACCAGCTGCCAGCCTCCACCTCCCTGGGGCCTTCACCACTAGCCAGCCTCCACCTCCCTGGGTCCCTCAACCAGCTAGCCAGCCTCCACCTCCCTGGGGCCGCACCGCTAGTCGCTGCCTCCACCTCCCTGGGGCCAGGACGTGCAGCCTGCCTCCACCTCCCTGTGCATCAGCGTGCAACCTGCCTCCACCACCCTGGGGCCTTCAGCGTGCAGCTGCCTCACCTCCCTGGGGCCTCGAGCGTGCAGCCAGCCTTCCACCACTCACCTTGGGGCCCAGCGTAGCTGTAGCCAGCCTCCACCTCCCTGGGCCTCATGCGAGCAGCCACCACCACCTCCCTGGGCCTCAGCATGCAGCCAGTCCTCCCCCTCCCTTGGCCTCACATGGCAGCCAGCCCTCCCACCTCCCTGGGCCTCAGCGTGCAGCCTAAGCCACCCACCCTCCCTGGGCCTCATCGTGCGAGCCAGCCTCCCCCTCCCTTGGGCCTGGTCATCATGCAGCCAGCCTCCAACCTCCCTGGGGCCTCAGCAAGTAGCCATCCTCCACCACCCTGGGGCCGTCAGCGTGCAGTCCATCCTCCCCTCCCTGGGGCCTTCACCAGCTAGCGCTTCCTCCACCTCCCTGGGGCCTCACCTGCTAGCTGCGCTCCACCTCCCTGGCCTCAGCTGTGGCATGACCAGCTCCACCACCCTGGCCCGTCACCAGTAGCCTGCCTCCAACCTCCCTGGGGCCTCATCGCGTGCATCCAGCCTCCACCTCCCCTCTGGCCCTTACCTGCCTCATCCTACTCAGCACCGTCTCTCCCTCTGGGTCCTCTCTATTATCAGACACTAGTAGTTGTAAAGTAGGATTTTGTGTCCAAAAACCAATTGTGCCCACCTCCCCAAGTAGAGGTCCCAGACTGTTCCCACTCGGATGCTGTAAACTAGGCTGCTAACTGCCTGCGCATTCTCCCAGGCATCAGCAGGGCCAGACTGGAGTTGGATGTCTGGTCTGGATTGCTGTGGCCTACCTGACGGAGTACTCTATTTATCATCCTGCTTAAGTAACTACTTACCCTAATAGGGGCCTATATTCTTACTTACCTGCCTAATTATCTACTTAACCCCAAAAGGGGGTCTCACCTCATCACTGGAATTAGGGAGCGTACCTAAACCTGATATGAAGGGTTAACCTGCCTAATATAAATGAAGCAAAATAACTAAGACTGTGTACTGAAGAGGAGCCCCAGAGCTGTCTGTGGGAACATTAACTGTTAGGAGGGGCACAAAGAGAGGTCACTATAACCATTGGTTGCTATGTAAGAGGGAGTCTGTACACATGTGGGTGCAAGGTAAATGAGGTGCTCGAAAATTAGTTGTCTAAGATGTTTGTGAGGGTAAAAATTCTGCAGAGACGAGTTATGCCGGCAGAAGGTCATCAATGGTGTTCTGGGCCGGATGAAGAAGGAAAATGAAAGAAAGCGACTCGCAACAGATAAGCCGTCTCGCAGTGAGTCCCTGGGTTCCGGGGTTTTTTGCTTTCTGTTGAGATCAGTGCTGTATTTCATTGTCATGTGACTTGACCACTACATAGGCGGTATTGTAAGTTATATCAGCATTTATATAGGGGCAGCGTACACTGTTCCCCTAATTGAAAAAAACAACTGTACGCTTGTCCCCTAACCCGTTGAATAAGAGCTGCTGTGCGCCAAGTTTACGTTCTTGCTGATGTTTTTATAGTGGTTTATTACAGCAGAGGGCGGATATTGTATGTGGGCTAGTGGCTGCCGATATTGTATGTGGGCGGATATTGTAAATGGGCTCGTGGGGCGATATTGTATGGTTGGGGCGCCGTGGGGGCTATATTTGTATGGGGGGGTGCGATATATATGTATGTGGGCCTCGTGGGGCGGAAATTGTGTATTGGGCTACGTGGGGAGCGGGATATTGTATGTGGGTTGGATGTTGTATTGGGCGTCATGGGGGTGATATTGTATGTGGGCTCATGGGGGTGATATTGTAAGTGGGCTCATGGGTGGATATTGTAATGTGGGCCGGGGGCGGATATTGTATTTGGGGTGGGTGAGGATATTGTTTTTGGGCTGGTGGGGAGGATATTGTATGTGGGCTGTTGGGCGGATGATATTGAATGTGGGCTGGTTGGGGAGGAATATTGTATGGTGGGCTGGTGGGTGGAGGTATTGTATGTTGGGGCGGATATTGTATGTGGGGGCGGATATTGTGTGTGGGCTGTTGGGGCGGAAAATTGTAATGGGGTTGGGGGCGATATTGTATGTGGGCTGGTGGTGGGGAGTCGATATTGTATTTGGGGGCTGATATTGTATGTGGGCTGTGGGTGGCGGATTATTGTATGTGGGCGCGATATTGAGTGGGCGCGTATATGTATGTGGGCTATCGTGCGGGTCGGATATTGAATGTGGGGTCGAGATTGTATGTGGGCTGGTGGGGGCGGATATTGTATGTGGGCGCGGATATTGTATGTGGGCTCGTGGCGGCGGATATTGTATGTGGGGGCGGATATTGTATGTGGGCTGGTGGGGGCGGATATTGTATGTGGGCGCGGATATTGTGTGTGGGCTTCGTGGGAGCGATATTGTATGTGGGGCGGATATTGTATGTGGTGCGGAATATTAGTTGTGGGGGCGGATATTGTGTGGGGGCGGATATTGTATGTGGGGGCGGATATTGTATGGTGGGCAGGTGGTTGGCGAATATTGTATGTGGGCAGGTGGGGCGGATATTGTATGTGGGCTGGTGGGGGTGGATAGTGTATGTGGCTGGTGGGGGAGGATATTGTATGTGGGCAGGTGGGGGAAGGAAATTGTATGTGGCTGGTGTGGAGGAAATATTTTATGAGGGCTGGTGGGGGAGGATATTGTATGTTGTGGACTGGTGGGGTGAGGATAATTGAATGTGGGGGCGGATATTGTACTGTGGGCTTCGTGGTGGGCGGATATTTGTGTGGGGGCGGATATTGTGTGTGGGGGCGGATGTTGTGTGTGGGGGCGGATGTTGTGTGGGGGCGAATATGTATGTGGGGCGGATAATGATGTGGCTGGTGGGGGAGATTATTGTATGTGTGCTGGTGGGGGAGATATTGTATGTGGGGGCGGATATGTATTGGGGGCGGGTTATTGTATGTGGCCGGTGGGAGTGCGACTTATTGTAATGTGGCTTGTGGGGGCGGATATTGTATGTGTGCTCGGATATCTTTATAGGGGGCGGATATTGTATTGGGCTCCGTGGCAGGCGGATATTGTAATGGGCTCGTGGCGGCGGATATTTATGTGGGCTCGTGGCGGGCGGATATTGTAATGTGGGGCTCGGGCGGCGGATATTGTATGTGGGCTCGTGGCGGCGTTTATTGTAGGTGGGCTCGTGGGGGCGGATATTGTGTGGGGGCGGATATTGTATGTGGGGGGGGCGGATATGTATGGTGAGGCTGGTGGGTGCGAAATTGTTTTGGGGCGGATATGTAGTGGTGGGGGCGGATATTGTATGTGGGCGCGGATATTGTATGTGGGCGCGGATATTGTATGTGGGCTCGTGGCGGCGGATATTGTATGTGGGCGCGGATATTGTATGTGGGCTCGTGGCGCGGTAATGTATGAGTGGGGCGGATAATGTATTGATGGGCTGTGGGGGCGGAGTCATTGTATGTGGGGGGATATGTATGTGGGCTCGTGGGTCGCATATGTGTGGGGGCGGATATGTATGTGGCGCGGATATTGTATGAGGGGGTCGTATATTGTATGTGGGGGCGGATATTGTATGTGGCTGGTGGGGGGCGATATTGTATGTGGGCTGTTGGGGGAGGATATTTGAATGTGGGCTGGTGGGGAGGAATTGTATGTGGCGTGGTGGGGAGGATATTGTATTGGGCTGGTGGTTTGAGATAGTTGTATGTGGTCTGGGTGGGGAGGAAATTGTAATGTGGCTGGGAGTGTGCGATATTGGATGTGGGGCGTATATTGTATGTGGGGTCGTGTGGTGGCGTATATTGTGTGTGGGGGCGGATATTGTGTGTGGGGCGGATATTGTGTGGGGGCGAATATTGTATGTGGGGCGGATATTGTATGAGGGCTGGTGAGGTGATGATATAGTATGTGTGCTTGGTTGGGAGGATATTGTATGTGGGGGCGGATATTGTATGTGGGCTCGTGGGGGCGGATATTGTGTGTGGGGGCGGATATTGTGTGTGGGGGCGGATATTGTATGTGGGGGCGAATATTGTATGTGGGGGCGGATATTGTATGTGGGCTGGTGGGGGAGGATATTGTATGTGGCTGGTATTGTATGTGGGGGCGGATATTGTATGTGGGCGCGGATATTGTATGTGGGCTCGGATATTGTATGTGGGCTCGTGGCGGCGGATATTGTATGTGGGCTCGTGGCGGCGGATATTGTATGTGGGCTCGTTGGGGTGGATATTGTGTGGGGGCGGATATTGTATGTGGGCTGGTGGGGGTTTTGTGCCAGGGCTGATTTTTGGTCCCAGTCCGGCCCTGCAAGGCACCTATCAGCACTGCTGTACTGGGACACAAGGCACCTATCAGCACTACTGTACTGGGACACAAGGCACCTATCAGCACTGCTATACTGGGACACAAGGCACCTATCAGCGCTACTGTACTGGGACACAAGGCACCTATCAGCGCTACTGTACTGGGACACAAGGCACCTATCAGCACTGCTGTACTGGGACACAAGGCACCTATCAGCGCTACTGTACTGGGACACAAGGCACCTATCAGCACTGCTGTACTGGGACACAAGGCACATATCAGCACTGCTATACTGGGACACAAGGCACCTATCAGCGCTACTGTACTGGGACACAAGGCACCTATCAGCGCTACTGTACTGGGACACAAGGCACCTATCAGCACTCCTGTACTGGGACACAAGGCACCTATCACACTGCTATACTGGACACAAGGCACCTATCACACTGCTGTACTGGGACACAAGGCACCTATCAGCACTGCTTTACTGGGACACAAGGCACATATCAGCACTGCTATACTGGGACACAAGGCACCTATCAGCACTGCTGTACTGGGACACAAGGCACATATCAGCACTGCTTTACTGGGACACAAGGCACCTATCAGCACTGCTTTACTGGGACACAAGGCACCTATCAGCACTGCGTTACTGGGACACAAGGCACCTATCAGCACTCCTGTACTGGGACACAAGGCACCTATCAGCACTCCTGTACTGGGACACAAGGCACCTATCAGCACTGCTATACTGGGACACAAGGCACCTATCAGCACTGCTGTACTGGGACACAAGGCACCTATCAGCACTGCTGTACTGGGGCACAAGGCACCTATCAGCACTGCTGTACTGGGGCACAAGGCACCTATCAGCACTGCTGTACTGGGCCACAAGGCACCTATCAGCACAGCTCTACTGGGCACAAGCACCTATCAGCACTGCTGTACTGGGGCACAAGGCACCTATCAGCACTGCTATTCTTGGGCAAAAGGCACCTATCAGCACTGCTTTACTGGGACACAAGGCACCTATCAGCACTGCTTTACTGGGTCACAAGGCACCTATCAGCACTGCTATACTGGGACACAAGACACCTATCAGCACTGCTGTACTGGGCACAAGGCACCTATACAGCACTGCTGTACTGGACACAAGGCACCTATCAGCACTTCTTTTCTGGGCCACAAGTCACCTTTCAGCACTGCTGTTCTGGGACACAAGGCACCTATCAGCACTGCTGTACTGGGACACAAGGCACATATCAGCACTGCTATACTGGGACACAAGGCACATATCAGCACTGCTGTACTGGGACACAAGGCACATATCAGCACTGCTCTACTGGGACACAAGGCGGATATCAGCACTGCTGTACTGGGACACAAGGCACATATCAGCACTCCTGTACTGGGACACAAGCACCTATCAGCACTGCTGTACTGGGGCACAAGGCACCTATCAGCACTGCTATACTGGGACACAAGGCACATATCAGCACTGCTATACTGGGGCACAAGGCACCTATCAGCACTGCTATACTGGGTCACAAGGCACATGTCAGCACTGCTGTGCGGGGGCACAAGGAACCTATCAGCACTGCTATACTGGGACACAAGGCACCTATCAGCACTGCTGTACTGGGACACAAGGCACCTATCAGCACTGCTGTACTGGGACACAAGTCACCTCTCAGCACTTCTGTACTTGGACACAAGGTACCTATCAGCACTGCTATACTGGGACACAAGGCACCTATCAGCACTGCTATACTGGGACACAAGGCACCTATCAGCACTGCTATACTGGGACACAAGGCACATATCAGCACTGCTATACTGGGGCACAAGGCACCTATCAGCACTGCTCTACTGGGACACAAGGCTGACGCTCCGTCCTATGTGAACACGGCCATTACGATTTCATAAGTTTATTGTAGGAGAAGCTGAGACTTTCTCTTGGAAATAGCAGTAATTGTACAATACAAATGCAGCCACAAGCAGCGGTGCTTCTCCTGACAACCAGGCATTTGCCCGCATCTCATAACCTTTGGCCATCATGCAGTATATTTCTGAGACTATACTACGACACACTGACCCCTTGCAGTATTACTGAGAGAATCCTCCACCACCGCATTGCATTATGGCAATAGTTTGATTTAAAATTGCATATGGTCAATGTGTGGCTGCATGAGTATGGACACTAAAGGGCAAAATTACCCATATGAAGCCTTGTAGAATGCGAGTCTGGTCAGAAAGGTGGATTCACAGTAGAGGACCCCTGTGCAAGAACAGTATATAGACCATTTGTTGTCCAATAGCCCATCATAGAGCACCCACCTGTATATCACCCAAGTTATAGCAGTCCCATACATCTAATAGGCAGTACGACTCTGCTTTGAATGTGGCAGTGGGCCCTCTAGTGTACTGGCTCCCTGCGGAGCCACACGGGTTGCACATCCGCCCCTGGTTTAGGGATTGGGTATTTTCTGATCTTTATCTCCCTTAGAAGAAGAAAAACATGATGTTGAATCAACTGCCAGTCATTATTGACTAGGATTCACAAAACTGTGGAATATTTTTTATTAAGATTTACAGTGGTGGCCAAAAGTATTGGCACCCCTGCAATTCTGTCAGATAATACTCCTTTTCTTCCTGAAAATGATTGCAATCACAAATTCTTTGGTATTATCTTCATTTAATTTGTCTTCAATGGAAAATCACAAAAAGAATTGTCATAAAGAAAATTGGATATAATTCCACCAAACATAAAAAAGGGGTGGACAAAAGTTTTGGCACTGTTTGAAAAATCATGTGATGCTTCTCTAATTTGTGTAAAAAACAGCACCTGTAACTTCCTGTGGCACCTAACGGGTGTTGGCAATAACTAAATCACACTTGCAGCCATTGACATGGATTAAAGTTGACTCAACCTCTGTCCTGTGTCCTTGTGTGACCACTTTTGAGCATGGAGAAAAGAAAGAAGACCAAAAACTGTCTGAGGACCTGAGAATCCAAATTGTGAGGAAGCCTGAGCGATCTCAAGGCTACAAGTCCATCTCCAAAGACCTAATGTTCCGTTCTAACCTTGCGCAGTGTCATCAAGAAGTGTAAAGCCCATGGCACTGTGGCAAAACCTCCCCATGGCACTGTGGCTAACCCCCCATGGCCCTGTGGCTAACCTCCCCATGGCACTGTGCTAACCTCCCTATGGCACGTGTTAACCTCCCTAGGGCACTGTGGCTAACCTCCCCATGGCACTGTGGCTAACCTCCCCATGGCACGTGGCTAACCTCCCCATGCACTGTGGCTAACCCCCCATGGCACTGTGGCTAACCTCCCCATCGCACTGGGGCTAACCTCCCCATGGCACCGTGGCTACCCCCCTATGGCACCGTGGCTAACCTCCCCCCAGGGCACTGTGGCTAACCCCCCATGGCACTGTGGCTAACCTCCCTATGGCACCGTGGCTACCCCCCTATGGCACCGTGGCTACCCTCCCTATGGCAACCGTGGCTACCCTCCCTATGGCAACTGGGGCTAACCTCCCTATGGCACTGTGGCTAACCTCCCCTTTGGCACTGTGGTTAACCTCCCTAGGCACTGTGGCTAACCCCCCCTGGCACTGAGCCTAACCTCCCCTGGCACTGTGGCTAACCTCCCCATGGCACTGTGGCTAACCTCCCAAATGGCACAGTGGCTAACCTCCCTAGATGGGGACAGAAAAGAAACATTGACGAAGATTTCAACGAAAAGATTGTCGGATGGGGGAAAAAGAACCTCGACTAACATCCAAACAAGTTCAAGCTGCCCTGCATTCCGGGGGTAAAAACAGTGTCAGCCCGTACTATCCTTTCGGCGTCTAAAATGAAAAGGGACTGTATGGTAGGAGACCCGGGAAGACCCCACTTCTTACCCCGAACATAAAAAAGCCATACTGGAGTTTGCCCAAACTTACCTGAAAAAGCCTAAAACGTTTTGGAAGAATGTTTTCTGGTCAGATGAGACAAAAGTAGAGCTTTTGGGAAAAGGCATCAACATAGAGTTTACAGGGAAAAAAGAGGCATTCAAAAAAAGAACAGGGCCCCTACAGTCCAAAAATGGCGGAGGTTCCTGATGTTTTGGGGTTCTTTGCTGCCTCGGGCACTGGACTGCTTGACCGTGTGCATGGCATTTTTAAAAGTCCGCAGCAAAAAGGGCCCAGTGTGAGAAAAGCTGGGCCCTCCCTACAGAGGCCCATGGGTCTTCCAGCAGGACAATGACCCAAAACACACTTCAAAAAGCACTAGAAAATGGTTGAGAGAAAGCACTGGAGACTTCTAAATGGTCGCAATGAGTCCAGACCTGAATCCATAGAACACCTGTGGGGAGATCTCAAAATGGCAGAGAAGGCGCCTTCACATCTCAGGGACCTGGAGCAGTTTTGCCAAAGAAGAATGGTCTAAAATTCCAGCAGAGCATTTTAAGAAACTCATTGATGGGGGACCGAACGGTTGTTCGCAGTTAATTTGGCTAAAGTTGTGCTACCAAGTATTAGGCGAGGGGCCAATACTTTTGTCCGGTCCATTTTTGAAGTTTTGGGGGAAATGATCAATGATTTGATTTTTGTTTCATTCTCTTTTGTGTTTTTTTTATTTTCAACAAAATAAATGAAGATAATAATACCAAAGAATTTGTGATTACAATCATTTTGGCCACCACTGTGTATATATATATATGCATTGCACTAAAAAGAGTTGCCAGACTGTTCACATCCCTTAAAGGGAATCTATCACCAATATAAATTTTTTACCAATTAAACTGAGGTACTGATACCTATTCTTTTTTTTCCTCAGCTGTTTTAATTTTCTGATTGTAGATTTGTAATTCTGTTGCTTGTATAGGATTATGGGGGCGGCCATCTTGCCTGAGCTGCTTTTAACAGCATTTGGAGATGAGCTTTACAGTAGCTTCATGGAAATAGGAGCCTGTGAACAGGAGCAGACCCATTGACTTCTATATGAGAGTGTTGTGGGCATGCTCTGTGACCTGGAAAGAAGTCAGTGTGCAGGGGGGGGAGCTGTGACATCTCCATTTGTACTGGGATCCTGTGTTAAACTAACACATTTGTGTCACCTCTCAGTGTAATCTGCCTGTGCTGATATTGAGGAGACTGCGGAGAGGTGATCTCTTCAGAACAAGAGACTTTAGTCTATAGTGAATAGTGGAGCCTGTGAACAGGAGCAGAACCACTGACTTCTATAGGAGAGTGTTGTGGGCATGCTTGGTGACCTGGGAAGAAGTCAGTGTGCAGGGAGGGGGAGCTGTGACATCTCCTATTGTGACTGGTGGATCCTGTGTTATCTATACACATTGGTGTCACCTCTCAGTGTAATCTGCCTGTGCTGATAATGAGGAGACTATGGAGAAGTGATCTCTACAGAACAGAGTGTGTTAGACTATTATTAGGCCTAGTGGCCAAAGTGGAAACTGCAGGATTTCAGGATTTAAAAAAAATAAATTAAAAAAAATTGATAGATATGGAAAATAAAAAAATAAGCAAAAATTCTGAAAAAATGGGTGTAGCATAAAAACATGAGTTAAACAATCGCATCATTTTCTGATGACGCCTTCCCTTTAATAGATTTATCAAAGAGAATGTAAATTTGTTCCGCTGTTGCTTAGCGCACAGCTATATGGTCTTTCTTAGGCTATGTTCACCCGGCTTATTGCGGCGCATATAGTACGTGCCGCAATACGCCGGGTGTTTTGGAACCACGCGCCGATCAACGCGTAAGTCTAAATCACGGTGGGCCCCATTGACATGCATTGTCAGCGGCGCTTAAAGGGAACCTGTCACATAGGTTGTGCCCCCCTTGCTGAGGGCAGCACAAGCTATTGTCAGACCTGCTGTTTCCAGCGCTGTGTCCCTTATTCTGTAAGATGCTGTAGTTTTAGAGCATTTACCCCTCAAATCTCACTCATGAGCAGGTGTTAGCCCCACCCACCAAAGGCTAGCCCCGCCCACTGACAGTTATTCACATGTTTCTACCTATTCAAAGTAATAGGTTTGTCAGTTGAGGTGGGCGGGGCTAGCCTCTGATTGGCCGGGTTTGAAAAAAAACTGACTTCTGAAGGACTCTTCGAATGACTCTTCGGGCTGAAACTGTAAAATTTGAGCATTGAATACACGAAAACTACAGCATCTTACAGAATAAGGGACACGGCGCTGGAAACAGCAGGTCTGACACAAGCTTGTGCTGTCCTCAGCCAGGGGGGGCATAATCTATGTGACTGGTTCCCTTTAAGCGCCGCAAACAATTGACATGTCAATCTCCCTACCCCCACCCCGCCCTCGTGCGTACAATACGATCGCAGAGTGGGCGCGGGGAGACAACTCGTAATCCATAGCTCTCTATGAGATATGAGCTATGAATAATACATTAAGGGTATGTTCACACGGCTTAAATTGGCACGTATTGCGGCGCGCTTTTCGCCGTGTATAAAGCACAATACGGGGCGAAATGCGCACCGAAATAACGTGGAAGTTTAAGCCGTGTGAACATACCCTTATTGTATGATTTGCTTCTAGAAGTCTGCTTGGTTCTCTCCGCTGACATTTTACCAACTGTCTTAAACCAGTGATTCAGAAAACAATGTTTTTTTAATGTAAAGTACCAGAGAGAGGAGAACCGTGCGCCTTCCCTCGCGCTCTCTGCTGCATTTCATCTTTCAGTATCGCTGCAAATTAAAGTAATTTGTTTACAAGGGTCAGGTAGCACTTAGTGTGAAAGTTTGTCTGGGATCCAGCATACGAGAGATTGATTAGAGCGAGCGCTGCAGTCTGCAGACTTAGTAGGGTAATTACTGGAATTTAGACGAGAGGGGTTTTTATGCAGAGCTGATGATTCGAAGAGGTTTAGTTTTTCTTATAGGAGATCCAGGCTTAAAGAAACAACCAGCATCCTGCCCAAATCTTGTTTTTAACAAATAAAGTGCATCTGGAGGTAAGATGTTGTCCCAGGAGACTGGTGGCTATGAGAATCATTACATGGCGTCCAGTGATCTCACTGGAAACTGAGGGCGGCACGTGAGTACAGAGGCGTAACTTGCAGCTCCTGGGCCCTAGTGCAAATATTGAAATGGGGCCACTAAGCTACCTTTCCATTCAAAGAAGGTCCCTGGGACCCAAATTGTAAGTAGTTTAGATTTGCTTTTTTAAAATACAAAAATTAATAAAACCGCGGCACTTGTAATGCGCCTGATTTTGGGATGGCGTGCTGGAGGCGGCGCACTACAGCCGTACGAAGCTACACATTTATTATAGCTTCAGTACGGCAAATCCAGGCGCATTACTGCTGGAACAGGAGACACTTTAAAAATGGTTTACCTGAGCCTGAAGTGTCGCTTTGTAGCTAGAAAGCGCTAAATCTATGACCCACAGTAGAACAGGTTAATAGATTCAGGCGCATTCTACATTACTAATGCGCACAAAAAAAAATGGCGCCTGGGGGCCAAAAATCGTACATGTCGCCCTGGGGGTTGTTATGTTGCACCCATTTGCCAAGTGGTGGGACGTGATGATCATGGGGTTGTACAACGTAGATCCAACACCTTATGATATGCAGATGGAGGAATCCAAATAGTGGTTGGTTTTCCCAGATTATTCATATAGTGAAAGTTTTTAAAGGAGAGTAGCTTTCGGCTCTGTCCGCACAACGAGGATTTCAAATCGGAGTCCACGGTGATTCCAACTTGATGTACTCATCTGAAAGCAAAAGTAAATCATCCCCTTTGACCACAATAAAAAATATGCCTTATAGTCCATACAACGCGGTCGGTTTTTAAGAGTAAAAAAAAAAAAAACATAGAACATGTTCATTCTTCCGTCATATTCCACATGGAAACTTTACTATTGAGGTAAGTGAGGATGGCTAAAAATCTAGGGCGACACGTATGAACAGGGCTGCGGCAGAAGTCTGGCATCTTTTCAGCCCAATATCTATCGCAATAGGTTTTAATCGTCTGCACACCAATATCAGGCACTTTGTAATGCGCCCGATCTAGGGGGGGTGCCGGAGACAGGGCACTAGAACTGTACGGAGCTATAGATTTATAGCTTCAGTACGGCAATTCTAGGCGCATTACTGCTGGAACAGGTAGAGCACTTTCAAAGCGGTTTACCTGAGCCAGAAATGTTGTGTTTGCACTAGAATGCGCCTGATTTATGACCTACTGTAGAGCAGGTTCATAAATCAAGGGCATTCTACACTAATATTATGCGCAGAAAAATTGGTGTTTAAGCGCCAAAAATCATACATGTCGCCCCTAGTGTGAAACGCATCCCAAATCGTTTTTATGTCATTTTGGATTCGCTTCCAAAACCCCATAGTAATGAATGGGACTTGTTTTCTGACTGTAAATCCGGCAGAAAAAAATTGGCCAAAATTCACATGAAATTCTAGTTAAAAACGCGTCGTCCAACCTTATGGTGTTACCCTTGCAGTTTAAATGACATTAACTTTATTTTACATTTTATTATCATTAAGACGACGCCAAATGCTTTGCTAGATTTGCGCTACTCTTGTGTCACCGTGTTCTTCTGCAGCCATAAGGTTCTTTTTGTTTCTTCAATGGAGCTTTTTTGGGGGAGGTTTCTGTTTATCATGATGTTGGGATAAGTTGATGTTTTCATCTGCACCTTTTTCAGGATCCTGTGACCTTTTGTTTTTTTATTCTGTCCTGTGGATTAGAAAAAAACTGCAGGTTTGACTTTTTAATTATTCTGTTATAATGTTTATTGTGCGTTTTATAGATCAGGTCCTTAGGTGTTGTTCACACTGCTTATTTGCGGCGCGTTATTACGCCCTACAATTACGGCGTGTGGAAGGGGGCGGGGGAGCCGGCACCTCGCCGGCCCATAGACTATCATTACTAGCGGCGCGTGTACGCCGCTAGAAAATGACATGTCCCTTATCTCCCCCCGCGGCGTATTCACCGAGCAGGGAGAGGAGACGTAATCCATAGTTCTCTATGAGAACTGTGGATTACCGTAATGACTGGGACGAATTCCAGCCGTAATTCGCGCACTCCGGCGCGTAATTACGGACTGAAATACGTCCCATTTTAAGCCGTGTGAACATAGCCTTAAGGTTGCAGTGAATTTGTACTTGTTTTCGTTATATTTTGTAACCTCATCAGGGAACAGGTTTTTTTTTCTCTATGTACTCGCTTCATCGTTCATAGAATATAGTGCAATACTTTTGCATTGCAGTGTATTATACCTGTCAGCATCCGAAAGGGCCTGATGTACAAAAATTTCAGACCACAGGTTTACTTAGGCAGAGGGTGCCATAATAAACCATCAGCACCCTGCATTTGCACAATGGGCTGATGGGGTTATGACGGATTACTCCTGCTTTTGTCTAACCACTCAAATACCATGGTCAACTCGTGTGCCTTTACTATGCAGTTTTATTTCATATGAATTTGCTGCAGATGCATAGTTCCCTTTACTTAAAAGTTTGTCATTAAACCAGAAAGGTTTAAATTTCTTCGCACTTTTTGCCTTTACTAAATCCTTCGGTTCTATAACTTTTTGGTTCAGACAGTAAAACGATGCCTATGAATTGTGAGCAGAAATCACACTGCCTTACCACAGGAATGATCCACGTATTCATGGGATCCGCAGCAAAAAAATCAAAATAAAAACAATTCCCCGGGTCCTGAGGGTTTTAAACACCCCCGTTGCCCCTAAGGGAATTAAGAAAATTTGATTGATAGGCCCCATTTTTAAATACTTATGGCTATATAAAAAGGGGTATGTCCCAAAGGATTTGGAGCATAGCTTTTTGTGGTTTGCCATACCCAAAAAAGGGAAAAAAAAACTAACCCTGGAAATTTAAGGGGGGGAAAATTTTAACTTCTTTGGGGGGTAAAATGTATGAAGGTTTTCTCAAGATGCTATCCTGGAGTATCTCACTGAAAATAAATGCATAATCCCTTTCCAAAAGGGGTTTTATGAAAGATGGGTCCTGTCAGACAATCTCATCATTTCTATGGGGCGTTAGTTCTAGCCTTATCGGGGTGAGGCTTTGGTGTCATTTTATCTCGTTTTTTCTAAAGCATTTAAAAACAGGGGCCACAAAAAGGGTTGGAAAAGAAAAATTTTGAATGCTTGGACGGGGGGAAAAATGTGTCCCAAGTGGGTAAGAAACTGGCTCAGTAAATTAAAAAAAGGGGGGTGATTAAGGGTACATACTAAATACGGGATCATGTTACTAGGGGGGGTACCTCAGGGGTAAATTTTTGGGAAAAGGCCCCTTTTTATGTAGGGAACCACGGGGCCCGAAATTGGGGGGTAAATTTTTACTATGGGGGTCCCAAAAACAGAGGCCCGTATTGGGGGGGTTTTAAACTTTTTACTATGGGCCACAGGGGTAAAGTTTTGGGGGGGTCACTGTTACTTGTGGGGTACCACGAGGTCAGTATTGGAGGGTCATTTTATAGGGGGTTTACTACAGGGTCATTTTGGGAGGGTCACTGTTACTAGTGGGGTCCCAAACAGATTTCAGTATTGGGGGGGTCACTGTTACTAGTGGGGGTACCACAGTGATGAAAATTGAGCCCCTTTTTCCTTGGTTTATGACTATTAATGATTTTAAACCCCGGGTTTGCACATTTAAAAATCAATCTTTGCAGATGATACAAACGGGGAAAAGGAATTAACCAATGGGGAATTGGGATAATGTTCTGTTACAAAGGATCGGGGAAAAGGGGCGGAGGGGGGCAGAGAAGTGACAAAAAAGCTTTAACAGTGCAAAATTTCACAGTTATGAAAAATGGGAATTAAAAACTTGCTTTTAAACTTTTTCATTGCAAAAACCCTTTTGGTTTTTTTTTCCCGGGAGTGAAAAAAGGATTTGGGGAACCCTGGGGGAAACAAAGTTTTAATAGAAGCACCCATGTCAGGCAGCAGCCCCAGGAAAAATGGGATCGGGGGGTGTTTTAAAAAGGGGCATAGAGGCAAATGTTAAGAACATTTTTCCCATTATACAATCACGGGTAACCCAAACACATGGAATTTTGTGTAAAATTTTGGCACCAGTGCCGGGAAAAGACTTTTGTAGGTTTTAAAAGGGTTGGGTTTGGATAAAATACCCAGAAAGTTTACAAGTTTGGGGTTTATTTATTTTAAACATAAACATGGGAGGGGGAAATTGTTTTACTGTAAGGGGCGGAACTGTGGAATTCTGCCAGGGGAACTTGTCAGGTGAATTCACTAACAGATTTAAAAAAAGGGGCTGGATACATTTTTAGATGTAAAAAATATAACAAGTTATAGTGACGGGATTCGGGGAAGGGGTCTGGTTACTTTTCTAGATGTAATAATATAACAATTATAGTGACCAGGATTTGGAAAAAGGGTCTGGAGACATTTCTAGATGTTAAATATAACAAGTTTTTTTTGGGCCCGGGGGTTTCGGGAAAAGGGGTCGGGATACATTTTAGATTAATAATAAACAAGTTATAGTGACCGGGATTCTGAAAAGGGGTCGGGATACATTTCTAATGTAAAATAAAAAGTATGGGCCGGGATTCTGGAGAAGGTCTGGATACATTTCTAGATGTAATAAAAAATAAAAAATTATGTGCCAGGATTCGGGAGAAGGGTCTGGATCATTTCAGATGTAAAATATAACAAGTTATATGACGGTTTTGGGAAAGGGTCTGGAACATTTTAGATTAATAATATAACAGGTTATAGTGCCCGGATTCGGAAAGGGTCGGGATACTTTTCCCTAGATGTAAAATATAACAAGTTTAGTGACCAGGTTTTCTGGAGAAGGGGGGGGATACTTTTCTAATGTAAAAATTTTAAAAAGTTAAGTGACCGGGTCAGGGAGAAGGACTGGATCTTTTTCTAATGTAATAATATAACGGGTTTAAAAGTGCCGGATTTGGAGAAGATCTGGATACATTTCTAATGTAAAAATATAACAATTATAGTCCAGCAGGGTGGATTGATTTAAACTAACTGATTTAAATCACGATTTAAATCACAGTCGTAAGCTTGATTTAAATCAGTGATTTAAATCAAAGTTTCTACCTAAACTAGTTCTTCTATTTTAACATGCAAGTAAAATGAAGATTTTTTGAATCACTTTTTATATCATTTTTTCCCCATTTAAGGGGTTTAATAAATTCATATTTGGACCCCACGTTCTTTGTATTTAGGAAGGAGAAAAATAATCCTGACCTTAATAACAATTTAAATGATTTATTCAACTAACAATAACAACTTTACAGCATAAGTTTTTGCTTAAACAAACACCATGTTTGTTAACAATTGGTAACAAAATTATCTATATTTTAAGAAACTTAGACTGTCAGCCCACCGCCCAAAATAAAAACTTAAATACTATGTCCCTGCTGTCCTCTGTAGCTCATTGTCGTCATCTTCTTCTCATCATTTCTTTTTGTTCCTGTTCAAAATCTGAAAAGAAAAACAAGCTTTCCTCTTTATTGGGTCCCAACCGATTTTAAATTTTAAATAATAGCCCCAAAGGAAGAGAATATTCTTTCCAACGCCTCAGAAGAACTACGCTTTTAAAAAAGTGAAATCATTACTTAACGTTCTAAATCCAAGCCTTTTAAGTATTTCCACCATTTACGGGTGTCCCTTTCCCTTTAAAATATCTTCAGCAAACTATATTTTCTTGAATGGTTTTCCCCTTACTCGAAGTTTATTAAGTTGATTAAAGATGGATGATTGTAGATCCCCATGCCCTAGCAACCCCTCTTCCTCCATTTAGGTTTTGACCCCATATTGGATATTGCAATTTTTGCCAAAAAATGGCTGGAGCATGTTTTCCCCATTGTTTTTTTTACTGCTTGTAATTTAATTCTGTCCTTTGTAGTTCTGTTTTTAAGTGTTCACTCATTTCCTCCAAAATTTCAACAGCATCCCAATAAAACAGCTTTTTTTCTGTTTTTTGTTTAAAGCTTGAAAAGGGGTTTCGGGAACCCACATATGTTCAACATTTCTCTTAAGCCCAATGTTGGATTTTGGGGGGGGGGGTACAGTCCATCTATTTTTTTCCGATTTTTTTCACAAAGTGTCATCAAAAGGCCTTTTTTTATATACTCTCAAAACACCCACCACAGAGTTCCTCTAACATCTTGTGGAGCGTTAGTTTGGGTTCCCCCATCCTTTTCGGCTGTGCAGAAAAATGATTATTACGGAAGGATTTGCAATTTCAACAACTTTAGCCTTTATTTCTGAACCCTTTTAAAGTCTTTGCTAAGAGGGCAGCAAATGAGCACTGCAACCATATGTTATTAGCATTTTGTTTTCCCCTCCCTCCCTTTTCAAAAATCTCTTCTCATCTTGGATACGTTTGCAGATTGTCAGGACCAAACTGCGTACTAGACATTTGAATTTTTTTTCACATGTCTTAGGCTTTTATGCCACTTCTTGTAAGTATTCTGCGTTTTTGCTTTCCGAGTTATCAGTTGTTTTTGCAAGGGAAACTTTACCTTTCTTTTTTTTATACAACACATACAAAAGGATCATTGGGAATTACTCCCCCCCATCAAACTAGGTTAACAATTTTACCCCCCCAAGCTGTTGCACAAAAGCTCCATTTCTCTGCATACACTTGACCACAGTTTCCCTGCAACATCACTCGCTGGGGGGACTGATCCTGTCTCAGTGACTGAACAAATTAATGAAATGTGGGTTTTCAGCAGACGGAAAAAAGAGTTCGTTGCTAAAAAAACGGGGGAATTTTTTCACAATCATCTTTTTTTAATCTGCTAGTTCTTATCACAAACCTATCTAGGGGGGTTTTCCCGGGGGTTTTTTTTTTCCTTTTGGGGGATGGGGTATGTGGGTTGGGGGGTTTAAAGATGATTGCTTAATTAAGCACTATCCTGGATTTATAACTCGAAACTGTAAACAGGATGATGGGTCTTGGAGGTGGGTAGTTTCCAGAATCCATGAATTCCCCTAAACAAAAAAAGTCATGCTGTTATTTTATTGTTTATACAATTTTCTGCTTTTTTGTACACAACACATCACGCCCCAAAAGGAATATTTGTTTTTCTTCTCAAACTGCACCAAATGACAGTAACATGCAGTAATAAGAAGAAATTCATTTTTTTTTCACACATGACAGTTCAGCCTTTAGAAATGGATTTTAAAAAAATGTTTTCCCCAACCCGAAATCCTGCCTGTTCAAATGTTTCTTTGGGGATCTTCATCACCGCACTTCTATGATTTCCCATTGCGCCCCCCAGGCCTTGATCTCTTTGTTGCATCGTTTTCATTTTGCACCATCCTGCCTTTCCCAAGGAGCTTCATTAAAATATTCCCAAACTGGGTTTTTCGGGTGCTCCATTTAAAAGGGAAAAAATGAATAAACCCAGATGTACAACAAACAGATCCCGACTTGTCTGTCTGTGGGTATGTGCAAAATTTTCCAAAGTTTTACTTTCATTTTCTTTTCTGCTTGCCCTCCCCTCCTCACACTTAAATTCACATTTTCTTGTGTTTTGCAGGGCTATTCCCCTCCAAAAAATCAGAAACATATTTCTAACTTCTTGGGCTTTGGGAAAAAAGGGGTTATTTCTGATTTATAGGGTTTGTGAAAATAGGATTAAGGTCTTTTTCTAACTCTTTCATGTTGTAACATTTTTCTGTGAAAAGGGGCTGGGCCTCTGCGGAGTAAAATTCATTTTGAAAATCGTAAGTAAAGCGAGCATCTGTGATAAAAAGGAGAAAACTGCCCACTACCCACAGAAACCTTGGGAAGAGCATGGCTTGTGAATGTTACACATAACACCCTTTTTTTCTACGGATTACAAACTCAGCTTTTCTCATATGGAAGAACCTTTGGAGGGTAACATATTTTCCTCAAAAACAGTTTTAATTGAAAAAAAATCCGATTTAAAAAAAAAATCCATTTAAATAAAAAAAATCCGATTTAAAAACAAAAAAAACTATTTTTTTTTTTTTTTTTTTTTTTTAAAAAAAATCATTGTTTTTTTATCCACCCGGTCCCCGGGGGTTTCTGGAGAAGGGCCCCCCCCCCCCGTTGATCCAAAAGTTTTATTTATTCGATTGGAGTGGGAAAGGGAATTTTTTCCCAAAAAAGAGAAAATTTGGCTTCTACCTCATACGGTGTTTGGACCTTTCTCTGGATCCACACTATAGCACAATAGGCTGAGCTGTATGGTCGTCTGGCTTTTTAAGCCTTACAAACTATGTAAGTGATCAAATAGTTTTTTTTTATAGAAGCCTTTTATATATTTTTACAGCCCTCGTGTCTTTTCTAGGGTCAGTACATTATGTTCTGTGAAATCTCTGAGATCTTCTTTGTATTCATTTTGTTGCTGTTCTTTGAACGTTCTTTACTTCTCTGACCTCTTCTTTTTTAGCGGTGCCCTTTTTTAACATAGACAATTTCCCGTTGGGTTTTGGGCCAGCTGGGACTTGTACTTTAACTTAGGTATCATTAATAAATTAAAAACCCAATCCCCTTTTTTTTTTTTAAATCCAGCAATAGCAATCCATTCAATCTATCAATAACAATGTCACACAGGAGGACAGTTTATGGACATGTCCCAGATTCTTTTTATTTTGGGTGTGGGGGGGGTGCTCTTTTATAGTCTGTAATGGACCATGAATGACATAAAGGTCACCCAGGACTCTGTGCCACCATCACTTCCCAGCCTCTGTGTTGGTATTACTCACACTGATGAATTGGTGTCCGCAGATCAGTTCTCCTGTCTTGAATTGTCATTAATCTGTCAAACTCTCCTTTTTTTTTTCAATCTGTGTCATGTCTTCCGATAAAGCCAAAATCTGTTCTCACTCCTGTGGACTGATATATTTCATCTTTCTGAGAAGTATCATTTTCGTCCATTTTTTTCTGCCGATGACTCAAATATGAGGAGAATTCAAATGAAACTGTCTATCTTTCTCTCTCTCTTTCTTTATTTCTTTCTCTCTCTCTTTCTCTTTTATCTTTTTCTTTCTTTTTCCTTTTTTTTTTTTTTTTTCTTTCTTTTTTTTTTTCTTTTTTCTTTCTTTTTTTTTCTTTCTTTTTTCTTTTTTTTCTTTTTTTTTCTTTCTTTTTCTTCCTTTCTTTTTTTTTTCTTTTTTTTTTTACCTCTTTTCTTTTTCTTTCTTTCTTTCTCTTTCTTACTTCCTCTTTTTTCCTTTCTTTTTTTCTTTCACTCTTTCCTTTTTCTTTCTTTTTTTTTTCCTTTTTTTTTCTTTCTTTCTTTCCCTTTCCTTCCTTCCTTCCTTTTCTTTCTTTCTTTTAATTAAAATTTAAAGAGGGGGTCCCGGGGCGATTTTACATTACTAGTGAAATTCCTTTAGCTCATTTACCTGCAGCTTTTCCAGAACAAAGAGCTAAGGGGAAAAAAACCACGGGATCTCCATAAAAACTCTAAATGGAACAAAGGGAATCAATCCCCCCTGAAAATTCACGGGGGGGGGTAAAAAATGTTCCGGTTTTGGAGCGGTTTGTGCTGGAAAAGCGAATGGGAAAGTATGGCAAAAGAGAAACTCGGCCAAACCCCTTAAAAAACCAAATCTTCAAATATATCCACACATATAAAAAATATTTCATGAAACCCGGGGAGTGCTGTGGATAGTTTTTAAAAATTGGTTTCCTTTCCCATACACCCAGTATCATTTCTCCACAAAAGGGGTCAACACCTTTCCCTTTTCTTTTTAAAAGCTTAAACGTCCGTGTAAATTTATATTACTCTCCTCCAAGACAAGGGAGCTTAGATTAATGTTTTTGCAAGGCCCCTTTATACTGTAGTTTCTATGCAATTTTGCACTTAGGGGGAGCAAAAAAGTCCCCCTAATTCATTTTTTTTTGGGGGTTTCAACTTTTTTTTTTTGTATCCTAAAAAGGCTTTTGTGCTCTTTAAGGGGTTTTCAAAGGGGCTTTTTGGGGCAAGTTTTTTCGGGGGTAATTGCGCTCAAGGCCTCCTGCACTGAAAATAGGGTTAAAACAAGCACCATTGAGTGCTTGATTTCGCTTGTATTCCCACATGTATTTAAAGGATTGTCTCATTACAAGCTTTCACCTATCTCTGTGCCTGGCAGTTAAATTCAGGGGCGTGCTTTCTTGTCTGCCTTTCTCCTCCCCCCCTTTCCCCCTCCCCTCAGCCACAGACCCTCCCCCTTTAAAAGGGGGTTTTTGCCACGATGTAATTTTGCGTGGGATCCTCCAAAATGGGTTTTTAATCATTTTTCAAATATGTGTTCAAAAATTGCACCCTGAGAGAGCACAGCGCCTTACCTCCCCTTTTTACTTAAATTTTTGTATTAGAAAGGGCCTGACAAGACTGCGGAGGGGCTTGCGCAGAGAAGCTCTTATCTGATGAACTGAGTGCAGAATTTTTTCAAGGCACCGGGTAAAATATGTTTCTTTTGTATAAAGAATAAACTATTGTAGTGTATTTCTGATAAACCCCTGCTTTATCTAACAAAACATAAGAAGCTTTCAAGTCTGGGGAAAAAAAATGTTGTCTTTGTATACAAATCCACAATTGTAGTTTGATTATTTCAGTAAAACATGTCCACGATCCCTTATGCAGCTCCTGCTCTGGCTGTGGGCCTCCTCTCTCTTTTTCAGCTCGTGATTTGTTTACAAGCTTTTTACGGTTAAGGCCCCTCCGGGCAAAACCCCCCTTTAATTTCATACAGCAGGGGGGGGGGGGGGGGGGGTGGGGGGGGTTTGCTGCCAGTTTAACCCTGTTGTGCCTCCTAGGTCCTGCTCGGCTCCGGGGTCGCTGTATTGTTAGCTCCAGGAACAAAAGAGAAGGCTGATCTATGATTTGGGAGCCGAGGCTGTAAGCTGTGTGTGCAAAAGCAGAGCGGGGGGATGCAAGTTTTTCCTTCCCCCTGCGTAGCATACACATCTCCCATCTCCACAACAAAAAGACCCTGTCAGAACAACACGGGGACGTGAAGTGTTACAAAACTCAGGAGTGTCACTAGTACAGCAAGCATGAAGCTTACTGCCCCCTGACTGTATATATTAGAATAGTCACAGTTCACAGACACATCATGATTATATAACCACAGGTCGCTCTGTCACATCTTTTGATCACCCATTGCTCTTCTCAATCTGTGTAGAGAGCGAGAAGCGGGACACACAGGTTAAACCCAGCAGCACAGACACAGAAGCCAACCTTCCCCCCCCTCCACTACGAAGATTCGTGCGGGGGGGCTCTCGCTCATACCTGATTGAGAAGCTGATGATCATCAACCTGGGACCAAAATAAGGATAACAGGTCCTGCTATAGAGATTTTTGAAGCGATTACTGCTACTAAAAGGCTAACCCCAACATGAATTTTGTAATGAACATTATTCAAAGCTCTTGTTTTTTAAAAATCTTTTAATTAAAAAACCAAATTGTAGCAGACAACCCCTTTAAATTTCCCCAGAAAGAAGTGACCTTACACCCAGGAAAAGGGGGGGGTGAAAGAATTGCCCGGGCAGGAGCACTTAGAAGTGCGCCGACTAATATACTTTGAAACTGCAGGGAACATTGAAGGAAATAATTTTTGATCCCTTGCTATTGTGTAAGTTTTCCCCCGTCTATAATTTTTAAAGGTTAATTTTAACATTAAAGCAAATATCCAAAAAAAAAACCAAAAATCACATTGTAAAATGAAAAAATTTATTTTCATTTTGCGTGAAAATAAATTTGACCCTCTGGCAAACAAATTTAAAACTTGGTGGGAAAATTGGGTTTGGAAGCCCGCAGTAAATTTTTTTGTATTTATGATGAGGTTTTCACACATGTCAGGAGGGAAAATTTTCTCCCCCCTCTTTGCAGATCATCTCTAATCTTAAGATTTTGATGGGGTCGCTGGGAACTCGGAGCCTCAACTCCCTCCAATGTTTTTTTTATGGGGTTAAGGTTGGAGACTTTTAGGCCACTCCTGACCAATGTGCTCTTTTTGAAACACCCCTTTGTTTTTTTGGGTGAATTTTGGGTCACTGTCTTGCTGGAAGACCCGACGGACCCCTTGTTTAAAGTCCTTGCGGAGGGAAGGAGGTTTCACTCAGGATTTTGCATTCCATGGCTCCATCCATTCTCCCATTGATCAGTGAAGGGGGGTTTTTCCCGTGCCCTTAGCAGAGAAACCCCCCAAAACATAAGTTTCCCCCTCCATGCTTGCTGGGGACGTGTTCTTTGGTCACAGGCAGCATTTTCTTCCCCCAAACCAGCGATTTAGTTTTTTGCCAAAGAGCTCAATGTTTGTCTCCTCTGACCCCAGCACCTTCCCCAATCACTCCCGAATCCCCCAGGGGTTCATTTGGGAAAAATTTAGCGGGCCCCGCACATCGCCTTTTTGAGCAGGGGGACCCTTCGGGCACTGCAGGGTTTTTAAACCATTACGGCGTAAAGTTTACCAATGGTTTTCTGGGACTGGGTCCCGCTGCCCGGGTCATTAACAAGTTCCCCCCCCTGTAGTTTTAGGCTTTCTCTCACCCTTTCCCCATGATCAAAGGGGACCCCCTAGGGGGGATCTGCAGGGGGCCCCAAACGATTGTTGACAGTCATTTTGTATTTTTCCATTTTTTACTATTGCCGAATAGTCTCTCCTTTTTTCCCCGCCTTACTTTTGGTTTGTAGCCATTCCAGCTTTTTGGCAGGCTTGATCTTGTCCTGACATCCTTAGAACCTTTGGCTTGCCCCCTGTGTGAGGTTAGATTTGATGATTTATTTAGCGTGGACAGGATCTTTTATAAAGGGGACTATTAAGATCTTTAATGCTGGGGAACGAGTTGATTAGGAGTCTAACGGGCTTAAAAACACAGCCGAAAATCTTAAAGGGTTGGGAGGGGAACAAATACTTTTTCTCTCAGCAAAATTCAAAAAATTTTTAAAAATTTATACAAAGGATTTTCTGGGTTTAAATTTGGATATTTATCCTCCATTTAAAATTTTAAACCTACCCTTAAAAAATTTTAAAACTGTCCCCTGTCTTTGTCG